>CM034154.1:11986570-12183498 GCA_019776745.2 Taxus chinensis
TAACCATTATTATTATTAGCGCAGGAGGAATACCAAAACGACAGATAATGTGATGGTTAATGAAATCGACGTTTTTTTCTTTTTTGATTGAAATGAGTGGAATGGCCTCCACCCATTTTGTGTAATATTCGGTCGCTGTGATTATCCAACAGTGACGTTGTGAAGAGGTCGGGTAAATCTCACCAATGAGGTCTAAACCACATTGTGAGAAAGGCCAAAGATCTCGTGCAACCTGCAGCGGATGGCTAGGAATATGTTGAAGGTTGGCATGTTGTTGACACATAACACAACGCTTAACATATTCGTAGCAGTCATTGTTAAGAGTAGGCCAATAATAACCTAGGTGAAGGATTCGTTTAGCCACGGCAAGGCCACTAAAATGTCCACCAAAAATCCCATCATGGACTTGTTGGATGGTGTAGGTGACCTCCACACCGGTTAGACAGCGAAGGAGGATGCCATCAAAGCCATGTTTATAGAGGAGTCCCCCCATGACAACATAACGTGAAACACTTTTAAGAAAAGCACATTTGCCGTTACTAGTAAGGTCAGGTGGGAGGACAGAGATTGTAAGGTAGTCGTGAAATTGGTGGTACCAGGTATCCTGCGAACTAATAGACATAGTATTTATCATACAAACTACCGGGGTTGAATAGGATGGGGCAAAAAGTTGTTGGACCACGACGAATAATTCAGAGTCAGTTGGCGCAGCGGGAATTTGCGAGGCTAAGCAAGCCATAGTATCCGCAAATTTGTTAGTGGAGCGGGGAATGGTTTGGATAGAATAGTGAGTAAATAAGGCTAGAAGTGAATCCACGTAGTGTTTATACTTTTGAAGTTCCTCATTTTTGCATTGGTAGACGCCCATAACTTGATTGACTACCAATTGAGAGTCGCCAAAAATATTGATAGATTTGATGCCTAAGTGTAACGCAACTTGGAGACCCAGAACAAGGGCCTCGTATTCCGCTGTATTATTAGTGCAGGGGAAATCAAGCCGGAATGAAAGAGGCATAGGTTCAGCGTCGAGAGGAATGAGAACAACGCCGGCTCCTCCGCCGCGCTGGCATTTAGATCCATCGAAGAAGAGGGTCATTGGGTATGACTCCTCCGTGAGGGAAAGAGTAGCGATGAGTTCGTCGGGAAATGTGAAATTGGTAAATTGTTCCCCCGGTAAAGGAGCTTCCGCAAGTTGGTCTGCGATGGTTTGTCCTTTGATTGATTTATGGTGGACAAACTCAAGGTCGAGGTCGGCGAGAAGCATGAGCCATCTAGCAATGCGTTGGTTCAGATGAGGTTTGGCATACATGTAATGGATGGGGTCCGTATTGGTGATGACGAAAGTCTTGTGATTTAGAAGGTAGTGTCGGAGTTTGGTGGCCACGAATGATAGGGCAAGGCACAATTTTTCTACATGTGTGTACCTAGTCTCATAGTCCACCAAAGTATGACTTATATAATAAACGGCTTGTTCACGATTCGTGCCAGAGTCACGATGTGCAAGCATGGCGCCTACAGCGTGGTCAGTGGTGGAAAGATAGAGGTAGAAAGGGCAAGTCGTCTTGGGGTGGGATAAGCACGGGTGGCTGCAAGAGATAGGATTTGAGAGCTTCGAAGGCTTGGTGACATTCTTTGCTCCATTGGAATGCAATATCCTTTTTAAGGAGGTGATGGAAAGGTTGGCATCGATCTGAAAGTTGGGAGATGAAACGTTGGATAGATTGGAGCTTACCTTGTAAACTACGCAATTGTTTGAGATTTTTGGGTGGGGGCATTTCTAGGATAGCTTTAACTTTAGATGGATCGACCTCAATGCCACGCAAAGAGACGATAAAGCCAAGAAGTTTTCCGGAAAGAACACCAAAGACACATTTCTTCGGTTGAAGGCGGACAGAATATTGTAACAAGTGATCAAAAATAATGGTTAAAACATCGAGATGTTCACTGTGATGTTTAGACTTACTGAGAAGATCGTCGACATAGTCTTCAAGGATAGTGTGCATAATGTCATGAAAAATTTAGGTCATAGCCCACTGATAGGTCGCACCAGCATTCTTAAGGCCAAATGGCATTACACGGTAACAGAAGGTTCCCCAAGGAGTTATGAAGGTAGTTTTGTGTTGATCGGCAGGGGCAACCAAAATTTGGTTGTATCCTGAAAAGCCATCCATGAGAGAGAGAATCTCATGGCCTGCAGTGAGATCAACAAGTTGGTCAATACTAGGTAGGGGGAAGTCATCCTTAGGGCAAGCGAGGTTAAGATCCCAGAAATCTGTGCATATCCGAAGTCCCCCCTGTTGCTTTAGTGACAGGTACGATGTTAGAAATCCATTGAGGATAGTCAATAGGCAAAATGAAGGAAACAGAAAGGAGTCGTTAGAGCTCCTCTTTGACCAAGAGGGCAATGCGTGGATGCATTTTTCTCAGTTTTTTGTTTGACTGGTTTGGAATCGGGGTTTAGAGTGATGTTATGGACGGCAATGGTAGGATCAATTCCTGGCATGTCAGCGTAGGACCAAGCGAAAGCTTAGTTGCGAGCACGGAGGAAAGTAGTAAAGGCGACTTGTTCTGATGCGTTAAGGGATTGTCCGATCTTCACAATGTGAGGATCCTCCTCCGTGTGGATGTTGATTTCTATAGTAGATTCGTTCAGCATGGTTTGGGTTTCAGATGGTAAGGCTCGTTGAATATAAGAATCATCCACGCCAAGGTAAGTGAGGATGGAGTCGTCATCCTGGCACTCAACAACATTAATCAAAGGCGAATCCTCTTCGATCATGTCTGGATACAGAAAGGGAAGAGAAGATGGGTCCTCATTATCACATTGATAAGTGAGAGGACCTATGAAGATAGTATTTATGAAAAAAAAAAGTTATGAGGGATAGATTCAGGGTCCATTGATTCTGTGGGTGATGATGGCAAAGTGGGTGATGATGGTTTGGTAGGGGTGACGTCTTCTTCTTCCAGGATACAGCTGACAGGAGGTGTCTCCTGTGTAGGTGTTTCGGGAAAACCGAGACCACTGCGATCATTATGTTTGCGGGTAGTCACGGGAATGAGTGTATGTCGGCCTTGTTCGTAAAGGCCAAAACCAAAGCCTTTCCACGCACAGCGAGTCAAGAAGGTGAGGGCGAAACGACGATTTGTCAAGTATTGAAAATCGGATTGGAAGGGAACCACACCAAGAGGAGGTTCAGGGGTAATGGAGGATGCGTCAACACCCCCATACGTTAGGTTGGTGCGGCAATGGGGTGGTCCGTAAGAGATTACCTCCCCCACGCGACGGTCGTAGGTGGGATGTGCATGTAATTGTCCATACTCCTGCGGGGTAGGGAAAGAACTAACGTTATATAGGCGGTACTCCCCCAGCGTAAGGCGTTGAAAAACATCTACTAAGGGGTCGGAGGTTGGGATGTTAGCTGCGGGAAGGGAAGTGGTTTTTGCGATGGTGGTTTCATCAGTTGAAGGCGTAGGCGCGGTTGAGGTGGATGGTTGAGGTACATTTGAAGAGAATGGTGGGGTTGAATGTATGGGTGTCTTGATTGGTATAAGCACATCGTTAGGGCGGTATAACATATTGCAGGTTTTAAAGGGGGGAGGATCAGCTTTTACGGTGTAGGACTTCCCCTCGTACTCAAATTTTATGCATCTATGTAATGTTGAGGGAACGCATCCCATGGCCCGAATCCAAGGACGACCCAGCAATATATTATATTGGAACTCTCCCTCAAGGACATAGAAGAGTTCGGGTAAAGTACGTGGTCCTACGCGAATGTTGAGGATCACGGTGCCTAAGGTAGAAGTAATAGCGTCATTAAATGACCGCAACATGATGGGTTGGCACACATGTAGCTAGAAGGGATATTCATTTGTTGGAAGGCTTTTGAAGAGATGATGTTTAGGCTAGCGCCCCCGTCAATCATAACACGACGTACTCGGATATCCCAGACGTAAGCGGAGATGAAAAGGGCAGGGTCAGGGTCCTCTGTACCAAAATCGACAATTTCATCTTCAGAGAAACTGACTGCAGCAGCTTGTGGTACAGAGACAGAAGTGGTTGGGGCGGTGGGTTGTTTGGTGAGAGAGGCAACGTGATTGGGTGTTAGAATGGAGGTAACAGGCAAGGTTTCATTGGGTAAGACCTCGATCCCTTGAAGGATCTCAACGAGAGCTTGTCGATGAGATTCAGAAGTCTGAATGAGATCATACAGTGTCATTTTTTACGGGTGATTGGTGAAGCTGTTTGATCATAGTTCGGTGGGCAAGGCCATTAGAGACGGGATAGGCGGGTCCGCGAATGACCACTTTAGGTGGTGGTGTAATCGGGATGTTTGACGGAGAAAGAGATGCCGCAGGTGTGTTTTCTTTCGCTTTCCCATTGTTTTTCTGCCCTCGAGTAGCGACACTAATCATATTAATCTCATAGACCTGAGATGAGGAAGATGGTTGGGATAAATCATGGTTTTCAAGAGGTGGGGTTGTAATAATGATAGATCTTGGTGAGGCGGGGGACAGATGATATAGTAGAGGGAATTGAAGCTAAAGGTCTCTCCCTTCGTAAGTTATCTTTCTTAACCTTTCTATCTGGGAGAGGTGACTGACGAAGGATGGTTTTTAAAGCTTTGCATCCCTCCACATCATGTCGTGGTGTGCGGTGATAGCGCGCAGATTTTAGACTCATCATAACCTATCGGTCGAGGTTTAGACGGGTCATAAGGTCTAAGTGGGGGTAGGGAAATGGTAGCATTCTCCACCAACATAGCAAGGATTTTGGCGTAAGATCGTTTGAGTGGGTCAAAATCGGAGGAGGATGAGGGTATTGGTTGTGCGGGTTTTGGTAATGTTTAGGCATGGTTGGTTCATATGGGTGATGATTTATCCGAGGGGTGTTGACACGTGTTTTTCACTAAACGTGGTTTCTTTGGCGCAGAAGCTATATTGGATGATGAGGCCACAGATGATGTGGTATCAGGAAACAACCACGGGGAAATAGGAGTGACTGAAAACAAATCTTTTGATGATGGAATTTGTTTAGGGTTGATAGGTGGACAGGATACGCGGAGTGACGGTGTTGCTATACCCTGGGATCTCTGTATAGGTGCAGAAGGCGTAGGTCATTTTGAAGAAAACGCAGGAGGTATGATATATTGATGTAAGGTGGAGGGATGAGGTCCCAATATGGAAGGTGGGTGTGACGATGAGGGTTTTGATTGTGATAGGGGCATGGATTGAGTTTGTCTCCTAGGTGGCGGGGCGGATTTATTTTTGGATAAATCGAGTCGCTTAGGTGGGTGTGTTAGACTGGGCATTGGTGAGGTCCCAAGCGTAGGGGAAGATTTGGTTAAGTTGATAGAAGTAGACGGGGCATTTGGTAGAGGTGAGGGGGGTGAAGGTGAGAACATGGGCATTTTAAGCTTCTGTAAGCACTTTCGGGTATATGGTGGAGGCCTCAGGATCAGTCATTTGCATTTGAGTAGAATATGGCGTACTCAAACGTTCCCATAGGGCCTGTCTATCTTCTGTGGAATGACAGTCCTCACGTGTGAATATGAACTTTTGTACGGAAGAAAGATGGGTTGTGATTCCAGTCCACTGTGAGTGTGACACAGGGGGTAGATGAGGCACTATATCAATAGATGTTAAGAGGTCGACTGGTCGTTGAAAAGATTTAGGCGATGAGGGACTAATAGGTAGGAGAGTGTGTTTGAGGGGATCTGTCACGTTTAAAGAATGTGGTGATGTTGGTGTAAGAGATTTCTCGTCTAAGGATGTCAAAAGGAGTGGCGAGCCTTCCTCTTGTGCAGCAAGAGTGGTAGAAGGGGACGTTTGGGAAATAGATAAATTAGATAACATCCGTTCGCAGTCTTGTAGGGATGTGGTGTAAGCAGACTCATCGATGAGAAGAGAAGTCCGGGCAGTTAACTCTTTTATGGGTAAAGGAATGATTTCACTTTGGCTTGATGGTGGTGAAGGAGGTTCAGACTCCTGTGTTAGTGGAGAGGCTTGATTCAAAATTTTCTCGATAGAGGCTTTTGGCTGAGAGTCGAAGACTGCATGGATCTCATGAACACTCTCCTCGGCTAAGATATCCTGGTTTACGTTACTGTTGGACGAGTGATTCGGGAATGGTTTGTTGAAAATTTTCAGATTTCGGTTAGCAGGGGCGTTAGGATTATCGAGGGCTATATCCCCCGCATCAACCATTTCCTGCACTATGTTTTTCAACATCTTGCAGTTCTCATGACTGTGTCCCTTCACGCGGTGGAAGTTACAGAAGTCATTTTCTTTGTACCAGGAAGGTATGGCGCGAGTAGAATCAAACCCGGAATGAGGTTTAACAGGAGGTAAGGTAATGGCTCCTGCTTTGAGCAATTTTTCCGATATCACACCATATGTTTCTCCCAAGGGAGTGTAGTTGATGGGTTCTGCTTTATACTTATAAGTGGTTTTTGGCGGGGTATTAGACGGTGGTTGGGATTTGACCATCACCGCGTGGACAGCTCCTTTTAATTTAGAAGAAGTGGATGTGTGAGGAGTGGTGGTATTTGGTTTATTGGTAGAATCAGGAGTTCGGAAATTGGGGTTTTTGTTACGCAACCGCAATTTCTCTTCTTCTAAGGCTCGAATTTCTAGTTTCCGAGCCATGGTAAAGGCCTCATCAAATGTGCGGAAAGTTTGAATTTGAAGAGTAGGAGAAATGTGCTTAGCGCAGGCCCGCGTAAATAGTTCGATAAGTTCGGTTTGAGGCAAGGCATACGTAAGTTGGTTGATAAGGCCCCGCCATCGTCCAACGAAATCTGCGATAGATTCGTCCTCAAATTGTCGGATGGCATAGAGGTCGGTGATAGATACTTTCTTGGCAATGTTAATGGAGAAATGATCCAAGAAAGATTGGGCTAGCTGGTTAAAAGAGAAGATCGAGTGCTGGGTTAAAGCACTGTACCACTCTAAGGCAGGTCCCGATAAGGACATGGGAAAAGTGTGGAGTAACAAGGCATCATCATGAGCAATCAAATAACAAGCATGTCTAAATGATCGCAAGTGTTGTTGAGGATCCTCTTTACTATTAAAACGAGTAAATTTCGGAAACTCCCATTGAGGAGGATATGAATGAAGGGGGACAGAAGGGTGAATGGGCTCCCGACAAACTTGCTCGTATGTCAAGGCGCTGCGACTTCCTGAAACAGAAGCCTCCAGGTTTTGCATTTTGTCCATCATTTGTTTAATTAGATCAGTAGTTGGATGAGATGATGGTGTGGTTGTGATAAACAGAGGTAAATTGGACCAAGGACCACCGTTACACACTGGTGGGGTTAAGTGTTGATAAGGTGTGGAGGATGAATATGTTGAGGCAATCGAATAGGGATGTCCCATATAGGATGTTGAGGTCACTGGATACGTGTATGGGAATGAAAAGGTAGGCGGAGCTTGAGAAGGAAAGCTCGTGTGGATAGGTGGCAGAGAGCAAGTCATGAACGGAGCAGTCTGCAAGAGAGATGAGGTAGGGGCAGTCAGTGGTAGTGATATGTGGGGTCTGAGATTAACCAAAGGAAAGCTAATCTGAGCCGTATGAACCTCTGAAGCCGTCGGATTGGGAGACGGGGCTAGAGATGCAGGAAGCAAGGCGGTGTTATCAGGAGGAGTGGGAGCTAAATGAGCAGCTATACTAATAGGCATACCAACAAGGAGCTGACCATCAGGCGTACGGTCAGGGGTATGAGACAAATAGTATTGTACAGCGCTAGAATTAGCATCCAGAAACTTGGCAAAGTCCTTATCTCCCACAGGAATTTTAGGAACCTCGCTGGTATCCGTAGGATTCCCCACAGAATGTGAAGGGGGTGATTCAGGAAAAGAAACAGAGCAAGCATGTGAAACCATGGCGGCGGCTTGCTTTCGAGTGATAACAACCATGGAAAGGAGTTCACAGTATGGTTTCAATCTGTCAGGAATAAAAACAAACTTAGACTGGTAAAATTGGTAGTTGCTGGTTTGTCAGGAATTGGAAAAGACAGTAACCGATATCGGTTTAGTAACCGATGTCGGTTATACTATAGCCGATGTCGGTCAGGTAACCGATGTCGGTGTGAGAAGTCTGGGCTAACAAGATATAAAAAGGCTGCTAATTTGATTTTTAACAACGTTTAGTATACTTGTCCAATTATTGATCACAGAAGACAGAGTGTGAGAAAGAAAACAGAACTAAAAACCAGCAAGATGCACACGCAAATCCAGAGATTAACCCTAGGGTTAATTTTAATTATTGTGGGCTTATGCCTTTAGACGTAGAATGATGTCAGAATCCTAAACAAAAGACTTAGGGGAAATGTCAAGTTTGTTTTGGCTCATAAGGTTACCTTAATCGGGCGGAGGAATACTGCGGAAAAAGGGGGGTTGTTTGAGCTGTTGTGTTAATTGTGAAGTGATTTGGTATGTGTTGTGCAGTGAAAGTAAGATTAATTTCCTGTCAATACCGTGGATATCACCCCCACGTGTATGACCTGTTACTTAATCTACGTTCACTAGAATTGAAAACAGCAAGAAAGGATGCAATGCACGTGTTTTAAACCCAAATCGAAAATTATGTTCGATGAAGCAAGAGAGATGACTTTCACTAATGCGAAACTAGGAAAGCAAGACAAATTCTTTACGAAATATATAACAAAAGCAGCAACAGCAAGTATGCTTCCTAAAATGAAAATAAGCAAGAGAAACAGAAACCCAAAATGGGTCCCACCGGGCGTGCCAAAATGTTTTCACTCTGGGAATGATTCGTTCCTTTTAGAAACAGATAAGGTTAGGGGCTAGGAGGAATACCTGTAGAATGTCGAGATGGTGTGCGCGTACCGTAGAGAAAGATCAGGCTGATTACGAAGAACTCCTTTTTGTCTTGGAAGGACTACCTGCAAATAAGAACACAAGACCACAAAATTTTGATTAGACAATAAATGAGGAAACTACCTTAGGCCTAGGAAATATAAAACTTCCTTTCGAAGGTGGTCAGTTCCCCTGCTAATATGAATTAACACAAAAGACTTGCAAAATATCAATTAAATTGTTTCGTTAAACGGGGTAGGGGGAAATGCTGGTTTTCTGGTTTTGATCAGAGGAACCGATGCTAGTGACTGATAACCGATGCCGGTTACTGATAACCAATACCGGTGGGTTCTAGGATCTGTAGGTTAGTTGCTTTGTGGGGTAGCTATGTGTTGTTTGTAATGGCTGGATATTGGATGGTATTAGGAAATGAGGATGATTAGAAGCAAAAGAATGACAGTTAGAGGTAATATGCACGTTGGGTAGTGGATTCAGAAATGGATTTAGGAGGACTGCAGATTCAAGAAGGCATAAGAAAATGTTATAACAAAGGACATGTAAGATGTGACTTACTAGTTCTGACCAAGATGTTAGTTGATCTCCTTGGTTGTAAACACTTCTGGTATTCTTTACTCGTCTCTGCTCTGTCAAGTGAAGATCTGGACTCTGTTCCTCGCTCCCAATGATCTCTGTTGATTCAAAAATCATTCGACCTGATCCCAAAAATGAAATTCCGATCCTTTGTTTTTGGTTTGGGGAGGCCATTTACAGGGAACCGATGGCGGTTACGTAACCGACGTCGGTCGAGTAGGAACCGGCATCGGTAAGGAAAAAGTAGGCTATTTTTAGTAAAACAGCCCACCTTCCCTGCTTTTCTCCCGAGAGATCAGTTGTGGGCTTGGTCAAGTGGCTAGAAGGTCGGTTTTGGGTGCGAGTAAGGAGGCATTAGTTATGGATGTGAGTCTAGACCAAGTCATAGGTCTTAATTAGGTTAGTTTAGGGTTAGGGCTAGGTCATGATGAGGTGGCAAAATGAGGTGGCAGGTAAGGTGATGTGGATTTATCAATTACAAGGTAATTAATAAATAATTGTGTAAAGTTTAGGTAATGAGGTTAGGTTGCGAAATGGGATGCGGGTCACAAGGGGTCGTAAGACACGAATTTGGTGTCTACAACAATGGTATGTCATATGTAAAATAGTAGGATTAATTCCAAAGTCTGTAGATTGTGACGCATGGGTCGATTTAGATGTTTGTCTCAAAGGACTTTGAGTCACATGAATCTTCAAAGCACGAATTCCTATCAAACTGTCCACTCTGCTACTCAGTTACACGTGGAGACGTGTCAAAATTGGAGAAAAATCTGGTGCATCGAATCTTTGTGATCTGTTAGTGTGGGCATCCAATGTTGAAGGGAAAACCGCAGGTTTGAAATGGTGAGAAAATGTGTGACAAACAGCTATACAAATTTAATTGCTTGACAGTGATCCACCATATCTCTTCACCCGCAATTTGTGCTGTCCCGTGAATGGATGTTGTGGACCAATGAGAGCTCACCAAACTCAGGCCAAAGTGCTCGATTCAATAATTGACGGAGGGCCAATTGAATACCAAATAAAAGCAATGAAAAATGGATCAAAATAAAACTGATCGCCCAACCAAAATACCCATTTCTTTATTCACGCCTCCACACTTTTTGCGTTTCCAATCCAAAAATATATAAATCCATTACAATACAGTATGACCTTATCCTAATACAACTCTAGATGTAAACACGGTAATGATAGAAACATCAACACATGAATTGCAGTAGTATAAACGAACCTCACAAATCGATGTACCTAAAAAGAAAAACTATTCACAGGGATATCATTGATAAGGCGATCTTTCATACGTGAATAGAATAGCTGAATCTTAGATCTGGCGCCTTGATGAGCAACTCAACAATACGTCTTTTAATAATCTGAGTGACCAAGAATTTGCACATTCATTTTCTCACACGATAACTCACTTCTTCCTTACGGATCCGCCATGCTCTAATACCAAATATTGGTATAACAGGCTTGTCACACATGAAATAATAATTTGATATTATATTCAGCTTCTTCAGGTCTTTCATATATTCAGAATAACATATATATAGGAGTAAGCTTTCCTATAAATATGGAGGTTGCTCAACAACACTCCTATTCTACGTGACCACAAAACAACAATATTGTTATGATTTGTTTATAATAACAAATCTATAACAATCCAACCATATATTGTTTACACATTACACATTTAATAAAGTGTCAAAAGAAAGCGAAGGAAGTAGTACAAGTGAGGATGAAAAATGTTGACCTCACTTCGGCAGAGTTTCGCCTCACCTTAGGGTGAGTGAAAAACTAAGTAAAAGTAATGACTCAAATGTTTCATGATGAATGATGGCTCTTTAAAACAATGATTTGGTCAAGCTGGCTCTAAATACTGAATGGATTTCCTAGGTGGTTCGCTCAACTAGGTGTCACAAGTTATGTGATGCGAGCTCAATTTACCAATAAAGTTACACTGATTAGTCTTGGGTTATCTCGGCTTTACTTTACCCCCTTCAAGTACAGTGATCAATTAATGTGTTCATCGTGTACTCTCAATGAGGTTGTAATACAAATAACTTTGATGCTAAATCTCACAAAGGTAAATCTAGTCAAGTAGGTGTGTAGAGCACTTCCCATTTTGTCCACAAGGTTCCCTCTTGCGTGGACTACTTTAAGGTTCCTAGGACCACCCTCATTGTTGTAGTTTAAGACTTACGTCAAAGGGGTTATGTCCTAGTTAAGCGGACAGGGCATACCCTTATCCTAACCTAAAAATATAGTTTTATGAACGTGGTGTGTTTTTTATCTTTAATTTTTAATGTGGTTTAGTTGTACACTATTTGACAACCTGCATAAAATTGTATTAGTATTTTGTTTCGTTCCCAATTCTTTAGCAAGCGTATTTAGGTCCTGCATTCAAAGTTTAGTAGTTTTCCAAGCAAATCACATTATTTGAAAGAGGATTAAGAGTTTATTTTGATTCTCAAGATCATCCAAGGATGCAAGAGAATACCATACACAACAAATAATCCAACTAAAAAGTAAAGGAAAGTTTTACAATTAATGAACCATATAAAAAGTTTGATAAATGTTCATTCCCTTAAGCCAAAAATGAAAGATGAAGTTTCCAATCAACCAAATGTTAGAAAATGAAAACTAAAGTTTCTTTTTTTCTCAAGATCACCCTAATGTGTAAGAGAAGAGCATACACAATAAAAATGGAAAACTTCAAATTGAAGGACCATAAAAATGCTTTGTAAAAGGTTCATTCCCTTAAGCAAAATGAATAATCAAATTTCTAAGTTAATACAAATGTTTAAAATATAGAGATCAAAGTTGTTTTTGATTCTCAAGATCACCAAAAGGTGCAAGATAAGAGCATACACAAGCTTTGGTCCAAATCAAATAAAGTATGGAAATGCAACATTCATCAAAACATTAGACATGTTAGAACATGACCACTTTTAAAATAAACAGAAAACCTATAATTTTTGTAAGTATAAATCCCAAATTTATGTTTTCATTGCATAGGTCACTTCAATACCTTTCCAACAAAAAAAAACGGAGTCATTTCGAGTTTGGAAGCAAAAGATATGGCCTTCGGAAGATGGGTTACACATATGCTCTTATGCTCACGGGTATGCACTTAACATGTACTCAAAAAATGTGAAAAAATGTCCCTTAATCTGCAAAGAGGTCAAAGTATTCCAACCAAAATTCAATTTTGACAACAACCCATCACATTAGTATATGAGTAGAAGACTCAACGCTATCAAACATTAACATTCACGATAAAAAAACTTAACATTTTCAAGAAATTGACAAAACTAGCATGCAGAATGATGAAAAAGTAAGCTCTAAAAATGAAAACATGGAGAAATCTTGAAATTTTCTCACCAAGATCCAATTTTGATAGAAACCCACCACATTGATATGCAAATAGAAGACTCATCACTATCAAACACTAACATGCATGTTCAAGAATTTAAGATTTTCGAGAAATTGACAAAACTAACATGTAGAATGTTGAAAAAGTAAGCTCTAAAAATGAAAACATGGAGAAATCTTGAAATTTTCCCATCAATATCCAATTTTTACATCACTTCACCTCCTTTATACCTACAAGAAAGACCTAACATATACGAACTCAACAAAACAAATTATGTCAATATATGTGAAAAGAGGGTTAGTAACCAAATTTTAAACTTAACTACAAAAAATTGAAATTAAGTGCAAGGGACAATGGAGTAGGTCCCACTGGGCATGCCATATGTGCTCATGTATAATTAACTAAGTTACAAATTGAAACTAATATCTACATAGCTTCAAAAGAAAATTCTAATTAGACAATGAACCATTGAGATAAGAGCTTAAAGGAAATGCTTCTTCAATGCATAAATGAAATTACCCGTTGAGCTATTTCCTACTTTCTATGATTGCTAACTTAAACTATGAACCTATGAAGAATATAAGTAATCAAAGTGGATTGTTACTTGATCTCAAGGATTGAGTATGAAATCTCACTAAGAATGACTACAAGACCATTTTGGATCTTCCCATATTACTCAATTTTGAGTGAAAGGATGCAAGATGGAGAAGCAATTTCCAACAATGGAGAATGGCTCAAGATCAAAATGCTTATAGTTTTCACTATTCAAAGCATGGTGTAAGAAGAAAGATAAGGATGGTTCTTTATATAGCTTGCCTGAAGAGGCAAGGCTAGCAAATTGATGAATGTAGGATAAAGGTAAAACAAGATTTGAAATGGATAAGGTTGCTTTATAAAAGGTAATCTTGATTTATAAGAGTTTAATTTGTCATTAGTAAGTCATGGGAGTTCGGGGATATTTTAATTAATCAAACATGATTAATCAATAGGTAGAGGTAAGCTTATAGAAGCTAATTAAAGGAAAATTAGTATGATTTGCGGGATGTAAGAGAGGAATTTGATCTGATAAATTGGAATGTATTGATTTAGAGTTACGAGTGTAATTAATTAACCCAAGTAGAAGCGAATATTAATTAATGGAAGGTCATTAATCGACATTCGTAATGATAGAAAGGCTAATTAATTAACGAAAGGTTGTTAATTAAAGAATATGAAGAGGAACGTTAGTTAATTAGCGAAAAAGTGCTAATTATTACAAAAATGAGGAGAAAGAGGATAATTAGTGCAATCTTAGCATTAAATCCTGCGTAAGCAGATTTTAGGTGTCTACAATGAGGTTTCAAAAAGATAGGGTATTAGATGGTGAGTGACAGTGTCATTTCAGGGTGGTTTCAAGTACCTAAAGTAGTGTTATAGGATGGTATAGGTTAGAAAAATCATGTGAGAGGTGTTAAGAGAGAATCTACAACATGTATGAGAAAATGTTAGACTCGACTCAGCTCCAGGAGTCAGTTTTGTATGTTGGTTAGAAACGGTGTTGAAAACAAATAGTTTTCTTGCATGCAAATGAGATGTGCTAGAAAAATTTAGACCTATTATTATTTTTTAAATCATGGGAGATGATAGAGGAATGTGTCTTGATGCTTCATGCAAAATTTTAGGTCAAAGTTAGGTCATTTGTTCAAGTTATGTGAGTTTTTGTAAAACAAGCTTTTTGAAAAGCTCATTTTGAGTTGCCTGGCTTCTTAGCCTTCAAACAAAATTATACACTCTCTTTTGAATAAATTTTGGAGTTAATTGGCATAAAATCACGTGTAAAAAGAAATTTCTCAAAAGGAGGTGTGGTTGAAAAGTTATGAGCATTTTGGTGGAGCTATTTTTTTCTCTCCTGGTTGTGCAACAAATTGATAAGAGTAAAAATGTGATTTTGGACTCCAAGTCTAGTTTCATCACCTCTAGAGTATATTATTAGTTCATTCATGATGTACCTCATGCTTAAAAGGAATTTGAAGGCTTTATTTCTTGAAGGTACAGGTAGTTGCTTCTAACACCATGTCTTAGTGTGAATGCTCTGACATATGAAGGTACTAGCTATTTCAAATGGAGTTTTTACCCCATGAATTGCTTAGACCTCTTCTACAAACACATGTCAATGTGATTGAGCATTTTAAAGTCTTATTGGCATAGTAAAATACTGAAACCATGTTGGCTCAGGCTGTCCTGAAAGGTAGTATCCCAATGCATGTTAATCCACTGCCCCAAAGAGTCTTAGTTTCAAATACAATACATTGATTAGTTTGACAAACTTGAATGTAGGGAAATTAGAAGACCATGGATATTCTTTTAATATGAGTTCACTCTTTTTGTTTTGGTATGCTTAAAAGTCTAGTTGACAAATTTGAGGGCCATTAGTTGAAATTCTTCACTGTCATGATTGAAGACCTTGCCAAATCAAGTCCATAGAAATGTATTGTGAGACAACCATCACTCAGAGCGGGCATCAAGGTCTACATCATCCATGCTAAGTACATTCATATTTTAGGAGAAGTGATAATGCTTTTCATCATGGTTTCTTGTTAGTGTTTCCTAGGCAGTCATTTGTGCAACGTTACATGCAAATAATGTTTAAGTTCAGACTATTGTCATCAAGTTGATACATAAAATTGCCTTGAGAAGGAAGTAACATAGTGTAAGAACACTCATAAACCTTTACACATCATTTACATGAGAAATTGTTGAAGAAATTGCTTCTTTTGATTTCTAGAGCAGAAAATTGTGTTTATACCATGGATTAGGGTTTTCATAAGAAACTTTTGTCCAGACAACAAGTTTTATCCATTCAAATTTCTCCAAATCTTGTTTTTATGTCTGTGAAAGGTGTTAAAGTCATTTGCAAAAGAATATGGAACTGAATGTTGAGTATAAAATGAGTTTTTCATCACAGTTGTGTTGGTGTTCTTCATACTCAGGAAACAAAGATGTATTTCTGTTATTTCTCAGAGTTTTAGAGAACTAGATTCAATTTCTTCAAAGGACTGATATCAAGGACAATGTATAGATGTCTTAAAAAAATTCACCTAGTCATGAATAACCTTCTTCACATCAGTTGATTAATCCTCTCCATCAGATACTTTGGAAAAGGTAAATCAATCATGTAAGATTGTAAACTGCACAGAATGTATCTTTTTTTCTTCTTTATGAAACTTTATAGTCTTCCTTAGTGCATTTGGTGAAAATTAGACTTCATGAGTGTGCAAGTCCATTTCCTTTCTCGTGGAACTCCAAAATGGTAATATGATATTGATATGTCAAATACAACTTTAGGAGCTTATCAGTGATCAATGCTTCTCTAGACCTCAGTTGGGTGAAGTTTTTTTCTGTTGATAAGTGTGAAAGTAGTCTAGGATGAAATGAAATGTTGACTTCTCATGAAACTTCTTTGAAATTCAAAAGGACAAGCAGTTAGTCTTCATCTTCCTATGATTTGTGATGAGCTCATTTAAGAAGTCCAAGAGTCCTGATGCTCCGAGTTGCACTTGGACATGAACAAAGGAGTTTATAACGTAGAAGTTCAAGGGGCATATACTAGTTATAAAAAATAAGTTTGACTTCTTTATTTGAAATTTTTGATGAGATAGGTGGTGAAAATTAAAAAAGAGACAGAGTTGAAGTTGGAGAAGGAAGTACTAGCAAAGAATAAGTGAAGTGTAAGAGAAAAAGAATGTGATGATTTTTTAAGTAAGAAAAACAATGATCAAGGAATGTAGGTGACTGAAATACTAGTAAAAAAGGATACATTAACATGAATTTGAGATTGCATCTAAATGTATAGATTAAGATAAATTTGTATGATGAAAGGAGTATGTCTCATGAATAATTGAAAGTTGTATGAATGAGTGGATTAGAGGAATCTCTTGTATATGTAGGTATAAAATTTTAGTGATAGAAAATAGGACCGTGACTTGATGATCATACAGTGGTCATTAGAATTCAGTTGAACCAAGTGTGTGAGGAAGAAATTTTTATTCAAATCCAACCTGTGTGAAGAAGTGAAGAAGATCTATTTCAAGATGTGCAAAAGTCAAGACTAAAACAG
Organism: Taxus chinensis; assembly: GCA_019776745.2. NCBI lineage: Eukaryota > Viridiplantae > Streptophyta > Pinopsida > Cupressales > Taxaceae > Taxus > Taxus chinensis. Next base: position 12,003,448 of record CM034154.1, read on the forward strand.
AGATTGGAGCAAGGCAACAGAGATTGAGTTCAAATTTAGGATCATTATTATATGTTCAAGACATCATTTTAAAGTGTGACCAAGACTGAATTTTTATATATGAGGGAGTTGTAGCTTCCTTGCAGGTAGGAGCTTGCAAAAGGCTAGTTGCAGCTAGCTAAATCATTCAAGAGGTTGGTGCTTCCTTCACCAAGTTGTAGCTTGTGTGATATTGAGGTTGTAGCCTCAAGTGTTGAGTTGTAGCTCAACAAACTTCTTGTAACCATTTGTCACATAGTGGACTGGTTAAGTGGGTTTTCTCCCTATTTGGGTTTCCCACTTAAAACCTCTTGTCTCCTGAGTTTGTGTTATGTTGATTACTCTTCTTGATTTGATTTTTTAGTTTATTTGTTTGAAGGAGTGAATTTTTAGATTGTTAAACACTGATTCACCCCCCTCTCAGTGTCATAGTTTCCAAAAATTGTTATTAGAGTAGGCCCTTGTAAAGTGATTTTAACAGCTCAAGGGAGATCCAACAAATTCAACTATGGCAAGAAATCAATCAAATGGTTTCTCTACTTCAAAAGCACCTCTGTTTAATGGGTCTAGTTATGCATTCTGGAGTGTTGGGATGAAGACTTACCTGATGTCCATTGGATTTTATGTTTGGGATGCAGTTAATAATGGTTATACAGTTCCAACAACACCTCCCACTAACCAAGCAGGAAAGAGAGCTGCTAAAAACAATCCTAAGGCTCTGAATGCAATTATTTGTGGATTAGCTAAGGCTGAGTTTGTCAAAGTTATGCAATGTGATATAGCCAAAGAGATGTGGGATAAACTGAAGACAATCTGTGAAGGAGATAACAAGGTGAAAATTGCTAAACTACAAACATACAAAGCACAATTTGAAAGCATGAAGATGAAAGAAAGTGAGAGAATCTCTTCATACCTACAGAGAATTGATGAACCATAAATCAGATTAGAAGTTTGGGAGAGAAAATGGAAGAGAGTGTGATAGTGCAAAAGGTGCTTAGGTCCCTAATTCCAAAGTTTGATGCTAAGGTATCAACAATAGAAGAAGCTAAAGACCTAACAATACTAACAATGGATGATCTTCATGACATACTAACAACATATGAGATGAGAATAAGTGATTCAAAGCCAGTAAAGAAGGAGGAAACCTTTAAAGCAGTTGATAAAGAGTCAAAATAAAAGAACAAAGTAGTTGATTCAGACATGGACATAGATGATGATAAAATAGAAGCTATGTTTATAAGAAAGCTAAAAAGAGGATCAGGAAAATACACAGGTAAACTACCTTCCAAATGCTTCAATTGTGGACAGGTTGGTCACTTTGCTTCTAAATGTCCAAATACACATAAAGAAGATGAAGAGTCCTCTAATAAACATAAGAAAAGCTTCAGGAAGCATGGAGGGAAAAATAACTATTTAAAAAACAAGAAAAACTTTTACACACAAGAGAGATCAAGCTCTTCACAATCTAGTGATTCCAGCAGTTCAAAGAGTGATGATGAAGGTATGCAAGCAAAAACTTTATTTATGGCAATTGAAATAAATGAAGCAAACAAATCCAAAGGAAAATTTCAAACTCAGTATGAGAGTTCGGATGAAGAAGAAGCAGGAGTAAACCTTGAAGTTGAATTGATAAGTGCTCTGGATGAGATGAATCATCAAAAGAAAAGAAACTAAAAGTTAAAAAATCATGGTTAAAGAATATGAAGGAAAAATCAGGTCTCTTGAAGAAAATCAGAAAAATGAAGCCAAATAAAATGAAGAAATAATTAAGTAGTATGAAACACAAGTGAAACTAATTGGAGATGATTTCAAGACTAAAGAAGAAGAGAATTTAAAGCTCAAAACTGAGATGGAGTAGCTACAAACATAGTTAGATCGGACTTCTACAAAACTAAAAATGTATCATAATATTGAGAAAAGCACTGTAGATTTGAGTGATCTTATGAGCAAGTAAAAGGATGCAAATGATAAAGTTGGTTTGGGATATGAAGAGAAGAAGGTACATGAAAAATCAGTGAGCAAAATGATGACCAAGACAAGTGAAGAGACTCCTAAAGCCAAGAATACTATTTTCAAGAAGAAGAACTATTCAAGAAGACAATATGCTATGAGGTATGCATGTTGTGAATTTGGCCACAAAGTTTCTAAGTTTAGAATGTATTTCAAAGGTTATGATAGGCATATGCGTTCTTATCACGCAAGAAACAAGGATGAAATAATTTGATATAACTATCAAAATTATGGGCATGTTGTCAAGTTTTGCTATCAAAGACCTCCACAGCAGAACATGAATGTTTACAAAGTCAAATTAGGTTCTAAAGGTACTAAGGAGCAAGGTTTAATATCTCAAACATCCTTTCATTCACAAATTGATGATGTAGAATGGTATATTGATAGTGGATTCTCTAGTCACATGATAAGGAACAAGAGCAAGTTCATTTCCTTGAAAGAAAATGCATCTAAAACAATAAGATTTGGTGATAACACATCAACAAACATTGTTGGCAAAGATAAATTAAGTCTTGACAATGGGAAAACAATAATTGAAAATGTATTATATGTTGAAGGTCTAAAGCATAATCTTCTTAGTGCCAGTCAAATGTGCAAACAAGGCTACACAATTCTCTTTCATGATGAAGGATGTGACATAAAGAAAGGAGAAATAGGTAAAGTGGTGGGAAAAGCAAAAAAGACTAAAAATAATATGTATGTGCTCAAAGAAGTGAATCAATAAAAATGTTTTTCAATAAAAGTGGATGAGAGTTGGCTCTGGCATAGAAGAATGGGTCATTTAAACTTTGATAACCTTGTCAAAATCAATTTTATGGGGTGTGTTAGAAATATGCCCAAGATCAGCAAACCTGATAAAATATTGTGTAAAGCTTGTCTTCATGGGAAACATACAAAGAGGGGCTTTAAAAGTAAAGAGTACTCCACCACTCAGCCTTCGGAATTGATTCACATGGATCTTGTGGCACCTACTAGAGTTGAAAGCATACAAGGAGATAACTACTTCATGTTATTGATTGATGATTTAAGCACGATGACATGGGTTGCTTTCTTGAAAGAGAAATCAAAGGCACTTGAGAGACTCAAATCCTTCAAATATCTTATTGAGAATGAAAATAATGGTAAGATAAATAACTTAAGATCTGATAGAGGAGGAGAGTTTTGGTCAACTGATTGTGATGAATTATATGAAACTCATGCTATAAAAATATAGTTTTCAGCTATAAGAACATGTTATCCAAATTTTCCCCTTGGGGAAAAATTGTACAACAAGATCCAATTTTGTATGCTAACACCGGAAAAGGCCTTCATGAGATGTTTTGGGACATTTCGAGTTAACTTTGTGTTCAAAGAGTATTTACGATGTCACTTGAAGGTTCAAGGTTATCTTGTACTATTCTTCCCCCTTTCTGGGTCTTCGGGACTTAGTTTTTCTTGGGGTAATTAAATTGTCCTCATGGTGCCCACTTCCAATCAATACAGATTAATTGATCAAATCAATAATTTACCTTTAGGAGATCTTACAAGGTTCCTATGAATTAGTTAAATGATGGTATTAGCTCTAAGGAAAAAATACTTGCTAAGCTGAGCATTGAGTTGACATGCAAATAAAGGTGGCTCGGTTACTTGAGCTTTGAACTCGGTTCGTTGTGGAAATACCTTGTATCATCGAGCTATAGTTCGAAATTTTATTGAATGATTAATAGCCTTAGCGCAGTGGATAGGAGTTTGAGCTTGGAAATGGCTCATAAATCAGGTGAGCCAAGGCATTGGTGAAGAATTATGGGAGGATCTCGTACAATGGACTCAAAGATGGATTAACTTGGTAGCTTAGGGATGAATTACACTCGAACAACTTAGACCATGTGTGGAGCCATTGGAACTGACATCGACCGAGCTAGATTTTGAAGGGGTTTGTAGTGTTGAGTTCGAGTAGAGTTTGGTGGATGATTGACATAATATGGGAAGCTCAGTGTTTGAAACAGGATTAATGACAACCTTGAAACACCAAATAAAACAACGATCTCGTGAATGTTTCGAAGCCCAGGCTAAGAATGGGATCAATGTGAATGGCTTGGTAATGTGCAAGTTTAGGTGCTCAGTACATTCAACTCAAAATGAAATGTGAATTGTCAGGCATGAGTGATTAACTCATTCCAGCAAGTCATCTCAGCTAAGCTTTGTCGACTTAATCAAGAGGATCCCGAACTTGCGTGATAACACCGAAGATGGAGATGGTCATTGTTGGTTTGACTTGGCATATGTGGCTCGCTTGACACAGTAAGGGATGAAAACTGATTCAATTCGAAGGAGAAACCTGTGAGAGTGAGTTGTGCCAAGTGATTGTTTGATGGCTTGGTCAAAGAAGACGTGGCTCGGTTCGTGATAGAATAATAGGTCATAGAGGGAGCTAGTAGGAGATGACATAGTTGAAGCATTGTAGTACTCACATAAAGATCATTATGAGTTACTCACATATGGTAGAGGATTCATATTGACTAGGTGTTGGAATAGAACTCCTAAGTGGAGTAAGTTATGGGAGTCTCGATGTGGCAAGCTCATGAATGGATTGGTGATCCTGGATGGTCTTACATGGGGAAACAATTAATGCATGACTTGGAACATTGGCATAAGCACAGGGTTGGATGAAATTGCACGGGTGAGCTCGAACTCAAGAAGATCACTAAAGGAGCTCAGGTGAGCCCGAAAATTTATTCGGTGACAAACATAAATGGTTGAGGCTTGGGGCCAGATCGATTGAAGTGAAGAAATGTTACAAGGGCCCAAGAAATTTTCATGGCAGAGTTAAGTAAGGCATGGGGAAACAAATGAAAAACATTGAATGCAAGACTCGAACCTGGAGCTTGACGTCAATGGAGTGGCAAAGGAAATTACATGAGTTGGAACTAGGACATGCCATGGATAAGTTGAACATGGCGGATGTCTATTGGAATTGGTGAAGAGATTGGGCCCAAGATAGAGCTGGTTCAGATTCGGCTCGTTTGGAAACATTTCAGGTTTTCGAAGGTTGTAGGTTCAGAACTCGCCACGGAGGAGTTGATGAAAATGGATGGAGAGCTCTGAAGCCCGAACTCCGAAATTTGGAGTTTGGAGCTTGTGTTTTTTAGAATTCGGGACTATGACTCTTTGGGGATTGCATTTCAAGTTTTTTTCAAAGTCAAGGTTGGATGATTAGTACTTTATTCACTTGAGAAAATTCTAAATAGTAGTATAAGTGTAGATCAAGGATTTCGCGCTTGTTACCTGTCCAAGTTAATACACCAAAATAAACACAAAAACCCTGAAAAACTCCAATAAAATCAATACCTGATGGACAAGATCTGAAGATGCAGACGGATAAGGAAGCCGATATAGATGAGATGGGCGCACATGAGCAATTCACACACTAGATCCGAGTAACCTGCAAGACACCGATGCTTGACAGAAAAAGACCACGTTAAAAGGTATTTAGGTGGACTGCCTGAGAAGCGGGTCCGGGAAGCGATAAGCTCCCTCGGCGGATGTCAGTCCACATTTTCAATTAAGTAAAGAAGCATACATGATAAAAGATGTACGTACAAGACTAGATTTTCTGATCAAGGTAATAAACAAAATCTAAACAGCAGGCAGAAAGCAACAGAAAACAAGAAACTATGAAAATAAAGCTGGATTTGTGTTTACCTGTGACCTTTTACCTGTCTGCAGGATGATTGGCGTCGACTTATGTGATCGGCGTCGATTGATGAAGGATCGGCATCGACTGTGTAAGATCAGCGTCGACTGAGAGTAGACCCGTTGATCAGTGACAGTGCAAGAAGATTCGAGAATTGGGAAGTGATGGACAGATAATCGACGTCTGCTGGATGTGCCGAAATCGGTAAGATATTGGAACAGAGTCACCAGAGGATCGATGGATGCGTACGATGTTGATGTGATGGAAGCAGAGTAACGGTGCTCCTCTCAGGGATTGATTCGGACAGGATCTACCCTCATTTGATACCCTTGATGCTAAGAGATCTTTCTTATAACCTGTGTCTCTTTCGTAATCTGTCTCTCTCTGTTCGTGCGTGCGTTCGTCTATTTTTCGGTCCCTAGAACTGAGTTCTGGACTTGCTTTTATAATCGGCGCCGCTCCTAGAAAATCAGCGTCGACCATACCGGTCAGCGCCGATCACGGAGCAGACTCCCGAGGTGGCTAAAATGAACGATTTCTGGAAAGATAAGAGTTATCCCTCCACCTCAAATACGGGAAATATCCCGCTTGGGGAAGAGGAGAAATAGGGGTGATACATAGATAGGATAAATGTGGGGTAGATAAGTGGTTAGGATACATGTGATGAAGTGTAATTAAATAGTTAATATTTAATTACTCACTGGTAAGATAGAATGGGGTGAATTAAACTTAGAGATAGGTGTTTAAATCACAAATCGAATAATATCCCAAGGGGATAGTGGCGACATAAACGTGCCCCAGGTTACCAGAGAGAGCAAACGCGCACAAGGGACTACCACATTGGAATAATCAATTTTAGGTGTCTACATTTTGCCCCTTTTTTTCAAGTAACTTGCGATAAGCAAGGTTATGAGACAAAAACAAGGAGATGGAAGAAGGGAAGAAAAAGTGATGATGTGATCCCCCTCAAACTAGGGATGGGATGGATGATAGAACATACGATCCCAAGTTTGAAAAAAGGTAGATGAAAATGTAGGATGCCCTAGTCGGATGTATAGAGTAGATCTAATCATTGATGATGCATAAAAATAGATAAAAAGGCAGCAACCTAAGGAACTCACATTGGTAGGGCAAACTAGATGGGTCTCATTGTGAGACGACGTTAGTACCTACAGACCCATGAGTGTAAAGAGGGCTGCAAAATGGTCAGCACTCTAAAGAGAAACACATTGGTAGGGACAACTAGATGGTCTGCAAGGCAGACGACATTAGTGCCTACAGACCCATATGAACCCTAAGCTGGCCAAAAAAGGTACGAGTGTCCCATGCAAAGGGAACAAACTCGAAATGGATTGTAAGATCGACAAGATGTGCTGAAAGCCAATATTCAGCGCACAATAATGATCAGATGGGTAAACAAGCCAAGCATCAACACTATGGCAAATCAGATATGGAAAATCGGCGGTGATAACAGTAATCGACGACGACCCAAGATAAACGGCGTCAACCAAAAAAATCAGTGCCGACCAATACGCAACGCATATAAATATGCGAACGGAAAATGTAAACGATTTATTTACACCATGATGATTGATTCAGAGAGAGTCAGAAATTGGATTTGAGAATCATGGAAGCCTTCTGGAAGCAGTCAGAAGCGGAGGAGGACACAACCTGGGGTAAGTGGTTCTTCTTGAACCTTGTTGTACTTAGTTTATCTTTTTTTTTATTTGATTTTTTTGTTTGTGGGAGGTCAGAGTCTGACTTATGTCGAGACAGGCAATCAGTGTCGATTGTTATAATCGATGCGTCGATTGGTGTTAAAGCGGCACCGATTGATATTAATCGGCGTCAACTAGAAATAAATGACACTGATTTTATTAAATCGACACCGATTGTATAGACTTGTGAATAGATGAAGATTTTTTTGTTTTTGTTTTGGATATTCTGATTTGGGTAAATATGAGACTAATATTGTTCTTGTTGTCGTGGGTGTAGGCACGAGAGGCTCTACACATGAGGGATGTTATTCCCGAGTTACTAGAGACTATTCTCCTAGATGTGACTAATGCAGATTGGCGGCATTTAGAGTTAGCTAGGCTCGGGGGCTTCCGGTATTACAGACAAGTGCCGCGAGATGTAGAGCTGATGCGAGCACTAGTACGACGGTGGGATAGCCAGACATGCACTTTTTGGTTCAGGACGGGTGAGATGACCATCACCCATGAGGACATATATAGGATTTTGAGACTACCGATTATTGGGGACCCGATAGAGATTACACCGCGAGAGCAGCAGCAGAGGGCCCTAGTTCGATTGTATAGAGATATGGCAGATGATTCAGAGATAGTGTCTAGGGCAGTGTGGATAGCTTCGCAGTATAGACAGGATAGCCCCCAGAGCAGACGGATATTTTTGATTCAGATGGCGATATCCTATTTCACTCTACCAGATTCAGGAGGTGGGAGATTCCCACTATTATTATTAGACTGTACGTTTGCGACATTCTGCAGTTCAGACAGGTGTTTTCTTTTGCTGATGCTTTGATAGCTCAGATATATCACGAGTTATGGATGTACACCACTGGCCGGAGGATAGGTATTGATGTTAGTTTTGTGCTCCATTGCTGGGCATATGAGCATATAGCGGTGATCAGGCCATCCAGGCTTCCTTGGATGCCAGCAGCAGTGGGTGCTATAGATTATGGATTCCGGCGATGGCAGGCTAGACATGGCCGCTGGGGGATACAGGGAGATCGGCAGATTGGTATAGCTGAGTGTTTCAGGACGCTGACACCGGATTAGGTTATCTGGAGGCCATATCGGGAATTTTCGACATGGGCTGGTCAGGATGCTCACTTGGTGGTATTGAGATGGAGCAGGGTGGTTAGGGGCCGCAGGCCTAATATGTGGGAGCGAGTCCTGTTTATGCGGGTATTAAGACAGTTCGACCTAGTGCAGACAGTGCCGACCTACTTACACGCCTTATAGGTGGGATAGCAGGGAGACTGATCTACCGATGTTGATCCCGGTAGATCCACTGAGAGAGGCCCCACCGTCCACATACAATGATGATGACGTTGGAGTAGATGATGGTTATACTGCATGGTATGCGATACAGAGCTTCCACGACATCTCCCGACATCTATAGATGCCGATGAGGAGGACATAGCTACGATGCTAGATAGACTGGAGGGAGAGCATGCGACCTTGACACAGACACATCAGGTGGCTCTTGAGGATATCGGGGCTCTAACAAAGGAGAGGGATGCCCTAATTTTGGAGAGAGACACTGCTCGCCAGGAGTGAGATACAGTGATCTAGCAGAGGGATCGCTATTATCAACATAGGGAGGCCCTCAGGCCCAAATATGGGGAGACAGGAACCATGTCGGAGTCTGGTACGCAGGGTACGACCCTAGGAGGAGCACCACCAGCAGCGCCAGCAGCCCCAGCAGCACCATTACGAGCACCGGGTACCGTGAGCCTGAGCACTTATCAGTCTCTCCTCGCTGAGGTGAGATACTATGAGGATGCCTTAGCGCAGCATGCCCCAGATGTGCCTCGGTACGGGGCAAGGAGGAGATCAGCGACGGCCACAGCGAGTGGGGCCTCAGGTGGAGGGAGCACCGGGAGAGATCGAGGTGGGCCGAGACCTCCAGCAGCAGGTGCCTCCAGCTCGATAGGCGGCGGCCAGGAGAGACAGCCTGGTCCAGAGGAGGGTGGAGGAGATAGTGTCCTCCATGCATCAGATTTTACTATATAGGGATTGATATATTTTGATGTAGCCTCGATTGGAAGGAATTGTATAGATGGCTTGGTTGAGAGCCCCCCATTTTTTTGTTGTAGAGACACACATGTATATATAGATTCATCATTTCATTTGTCATATAATTGATCTCATGCGTTTGATCTTGATATACATGGATAGATGTGGCGTAATTGTGATGGATATAGATATAGACTGATAGATGATGAATAGATGTGATTGGATAGATATAGACTTAGAGGATAGATAGATGTGATGTAATTTGATATGATTCATATGTGGATATAATTTTGATGAAAGATAGATATGGATAGATGCAATGCAACTTGAATGTACATATTTTTAGATATTTTGATGGATAGATGGATAGATGTGATTGATGTATGGATTTAATTTTGATGAAAAATGGATATAGATAGATGTAATGTAAGTTGGATGTACCAGTTTTTTAGATGTTTTGATGGATAGATGGATAGATGTGATTGATGTATTCGGTATGTTTGAGATGTTAATTTAATTTTGATGAAAATAGATAGCCAGATCCACATGTGTTGACAATACATGCTTTGATAGAAATTAGATAGATGATAAATTTTGATTAAATTAACCTGTGAAGTGTCAATTTGACTAGATGAAAAACAAAGAATAATAGGGAATACTCTTTGCGAGAGCCAAGGATGTAATGAAAACGACCTTGACTAGAAACAAAGAAAATATACCCGGATAAGGAAGAAAATGATAAGTTGGACTCCCAACCGACCATAGATAGAATCTGGATAGGAAATCACAATATCATGCATGTAAGGCCCTACATGAGGTTAAAATAAACCTGACACTAACTAGCCGCAAAATAGATCTAGGAGGGAAACGAAAGGAGCAGTAAGTAAGTATCTTGTCGGACTTTACAAGGGATAGAATACATGTCCATAGTGGGAAAATAGGATTCTCCATATGATCGACAAAAGGTCTTAAATCTCAGCTTCATGATTTTGGCAGAAAAGCAAACTGATCAATGCGGGAAGTTTGCTTGATATGGAAAGACTGATCGATGCAGGAAGTCTTTCAGTGATGCTAAAAGGTGTATAAACTGACTGAAAGGCTGATTATTTGCAAGAAGCCTTGAATATTTCTTTGAGAAACAGCCGTCCTTCAAGGGAGCGGTCTGTATTTTGAATTCGAATGATAGCCATCCTTCGAGGGTATGGTCTATATTTGTTCTTTTGATGATTCATTTGACAATGTATGGATAGCTGTCCTTCAAGGGATCAGTCTATCTTTTTGGATAACATCTCTTTCTTTTTTTTTTCTTTTTTTTTTAAAAATCTTTTTGGAAGAAGCTGAGTTTAGACCTAGATAGATCAGATGGAGGGGAAGAGAACATAGAAGAACATGCACTCATGCCCCGAGTAGATTCGATTAAGATAAGCACTTGGGACAGATGAAGTGGTGATTAAGGTATTCCTACCATAAGGAGGAACATATCCAAAAGCAACATGCAATGAGTAGAGCCGCGGTACTCATATTTTAAGGTAAACGAGGCAATAGGCGGAGAACCACATAGTTTTGAATCACCATGAAAGTATATGACTGGTTGTTTTAGACGGATGAAAGATCTGTGTTGCGACTAGATTTGTGTAAGATAGATTTTAACAGTAGAAGGGTCGTAGATGTAAGGCATTAAGAGGTTCCGCTTCAGGTACACCATCCATGGAAGATAGACGATAAGCCCCAAACCCATACTTATGAGTGATAATGTAGGGGCCCATCCAGTTGGGAGCAAACTTACCACGTTGACTTCTTTCGAGTGTAGTGACATTTTGATTTTCTTTAAGAACAAGATCCCCAATTTTTAAGTCACGGTGCTGCAAATGCTTGTTATAAGCACGTTTGACACGCTCAAGATAGACTTGATGATGTTCAAGAGCATTGAGACGCCGCTCATCTAATAATTCAAGTTGTGCTAGACGATTTTGACGATAGTCCTCATCGGAGACAAATTCTCTAAGAGAAACACGGAGAGATGGGACTTGGACTTCCAAAGGAAGAACAACCTCAGACCCATAGATGAGAGAGAAGGGAGTAGCACTAGTAGGAGTACAAATGCTAGTCTGATAAGCCCAGAGAGCAAAAGGGATATGTAAGTGCCAATCCCTACCATCACGACTAGTTACCTTTGTGAGGATATTACGCAAAGTTTTATTGGAAGCTTCGGCTTGACCATTAGCTTGAGGATAGTATGGAGAAGAAAAACTGAGTTTGATATTGAAAGCGTTGCAGAGGTTCTGCAAATCAACATTCTTGAAAGACTTGCCATTATCTGTGATGAGTTTGTGTGGAACGCCAAAGCGACAAATGATGTGTTGATAGACGAAATCAACTATGGGTTTAGCCTTTGTTGAAGAAAGAGGGATAGCTTCCACCCACTTAGTAAAGTACTCAGTGGCAGTAATGATAGAATGATGACGCTGTGAAGAACGAGGATTGATGAGACCAATAAGATCAATACGCCATTGCAAAAAAGGCCACAAATACGCTGCAGGTTACAAAGCTTGACTAGGGATGTGTGTAAGATTGGAATGTTGTTGACACTTGACGCATTTCTTAGTGTATTCACAACAATCTCGATTAAGAGAAGGCCAATAATATCCCAAACGTAAGATGCGCTTAGCCACAGCCAAGCCACTAAAATGTCCACCACAGATACTGTCATGGACCTCCTGGATGGCTTTAGATGATTCATGGGTTTTGAGGCACCGAAGCAAAATACCATCAAAGCCGCGTTTGTAGAGAATCCCGCCTAGAATAGTATAGTGATTAGCACGTTGGATAAAAGATCTTCTACCATTGGAAGTCAGATCTGGGGGAAGCACCGAATGAGATAGATAATCAACAATCTGTTAATACCACTCATCCTGAGTATGGGTTGTGACAGCATGGATTGAAGTTAGTTGCCTAAGATGAGATGGCTGATCTAATCGTTGCACAGCCACATAAAGTCGCGAGTCTTCAGTAAAAGGTGGGATAAGTGAGGCTAACGAAGCCATTGTGTCTGCGAATCGATTTGCAGTGCGAGGAATGGCTTGGATAGTGAATTTATCGAAAGATTGGAGTTGAGCAAGAACGATGTCACGATATTTTTGAAGGATATCATTCTTGCATTGATAGACACCCGTGACTTGATTAACGATGAGTTCGGAATCACCAAAGATGTCAATGTGGCAAGCACCGAGATTAATGGCATTTTGAAGACCTAAGACAAGAGCTTCGTATTCAGCCATATTATTGGTGCACTCAAAGTTTAATTTGTGTGCGACTGGGATAGGCATACCCCAAGGAGGAATCATCATGAAACCCACACCTCCCCCTTGCTGACATTTGGATCCATCAAAGAAGAGCTTTACTTTAAATGGAGATAGACCAAAATCAATTTGTTGGATATGTTCATCGGGGAATTGAGCAAGGGGGTCTTGAGTATCCGGAAGAGGAGCATCGGCTAATTGATCTGCAATAACCTGACCCTTGATAGACTTTTGTGGGATAAACTCGAGGTCAAATTCTGTCATAAGCATGAGCCAACGAGTGATACGATCATTGTGATAAGGCTTTGCATGAATTGTCTTGAGTGGATTGACACTTGTGACAATGTAAGTTTTGTGATTAAGGAGATAATGACGAAGCTTAGAAGTTGCGAAGAGAAGAGAGCACAACACCGCTTTTCAGCTTCGGAATAACGTGTTTCATACTCATGGAGGGTGCGACTGATATAATAGACAGCTTGTTCTTTACCACAAGTGTCCCGATGCGAAATCATAGCTCCCAGAGCATGGTCAGTCACAGAGATATAAAGATAGAAAGGCTCCCCCTCGCGTGGAGGTGTAAGCACAGGTGGAGAAAGAAGATAAGCTTTGAGATCATCAAAGGCCTTTTGACAATGTTCATCCCATTCAAAATGAACATTCTTACGGAGGAGATGATGAAAAGGCTGACAACGGTCCGATAATTGTGAGATAAAATGACGCACTGATTGAAGACGTCCTTGGAGACTGCGGAGTTGCTTTAAGTTAGAAGGGGGAGGCATCTCAAGGATAGCTTTTATCTTCGCGGGGTCCACTTCAATACCCCTGATGGAAATGATAAAACCTAAAAGTTTACCAGTGAGAACGCCAAACACGCACTTAGATGGATTTAGATGAAGACAGAAGCGGATAAGCCTCTCAAAGAGAGGTGCAAGGATGAAAAGATGATCCTGACGACGTTTGGACTTACCGAGGAGATCGTCAACATAATCTTCCATGGTTTTGTGTAGGAGATCATGGAAGATGTAGGTCATTGCTTGCTGATAGGTTGCTCCTGCGTTCTTAAAACCGAAAGGCATGACATGATAACAAAAGGTCCCCCAAGGAGTTATGAAAGAAGTCTTATGTTGGTCTTCTGGTGCAATGAGAATTTGATTATATCCAGAGAAACCATCCATAAGAGAAAGCATCTCATGACCCGCAGTTAAATCCACGAGTTGGTCGATATTAGGTAGAGGAAAATCATCTTTTGGACAAGCCAGATTAAGATCCCGGAAGTCGGTACAAATTCAAATTTTCCCAGTAGCCTTAGTTACTGGTACTACATTGGAAACCCATTGCGGATAATCGATGGGTTAGATGAAGTTAGCCGAGAGCAAGCGCTGTAATTCTTCTTTAACAAGAAGGGCTACTCTAGGGTGCATTTTACGCAATTTTTGTTTAACTGGTTTGATGTTGGGAAGAGTAACGATATTGTGGACCACAATATCAGGATCGAGTCCTGGCATATCCTCATATGACCAAGCAAAGGCTTGACGATGGTTGGAAAGAAAAATGGTAAAGTCCCCTAATTCCTGTGGATTAAGGGATTGGCCGACCTTAAGGATGCGAGGGTCTTCAGAAGTCCCTATATTAAGGTCGATAGTGGCTTCGTTGAGAATCGTAGACGTGTCAGAAGGAATAGTCTTGGGAAGATATGAATCCTCTGCCCCCAGATAGGTGAGGACAGAATCATCATCCGCACAGTGGATAGTGTTTATAGTAGGAGAGTCGTCTCCAACTATTTCAGGGAAGATTAGTGGTATGGAAGCGGACCGGTTGTTAGTCTTATAGGCTAGCGGCCCTAAGGAAATGGTATTGATCAAAAAAAAAAGTTAGGTGGGATGGAAATGTCGTCGTCCACATCGAGTGATGCTTCTGACTTAGCGGGAGAAGATGGTTCTTCAATAGGAAGAGGCTCATCGAGAATAGTGATGGTGGCTTTTGAAAGAGGTTTAAATCCTAGACCAAATTTTTGATGTGGCATGAGAGTAGGAATGGATGTGAGGTCATGCACACCTTGCTCATATTTTCCTAGACCAAAACCCTTCCACGCGCATTGATATAGATAAGTTTTTGCAAACGTGGGATTTTGTAGATAATCGAACCCTGTTAAGTAAGGTTTGGTTCTAGGGGGAGAATCTGGGCGATAATGAGGTGTATCAAGACCACCATAGATGAAATTAGTCTTTTGATTGGGCAGACCAATGGTGACGATGCGACCGAGACCTAGTTGATATTCAGGTTGTTTGTCTGGTCTACCATACTCACTAGGATTGAGATGGGCGTCGAAAGAAAAGAGAGGAAGCTCTCCAAGTGAGAAACGCTGCAATGTCTCTTCTAGATTTTGTAAATCCGGTAGTTTGGTTGCAGGTATGGAAGAAGATGAGGCCCCTTCAGGAGAAGAAGTATTTTCCTTTAGAGGGGCAGACCTTGTGGTCATGCCAGAATGTAGATCAAGAATTTCGCGCTTGTTACCTGTCCAAGTTAATGCACCAAACTAAACACAAAAACCCTGAAAAACTCCAATGAAATTGATACCTGATGAAGATGTAGACGGATAAGGAGGTTGATGTAGATAAGATGGGCGCACACGAGCAATTCACACAATAGATCCGAGTAACCTGGAAAACACCGATGCTTGATAGAAAAAGATGGCGTTAAAAGATATTTGGGTGGACTGCCCGAGAAGCGGGTCTGGGAAGCGATGAACTTCCTTGGCGGATGTCAGTCCACGTTTTCAATTAAGTAAAGAAGCATACATGATAAAAGATGTACTTAAAGACTTGATTTTCTGATTATGGTAATGAAACAGAACCTAAACAGCAGACAGACAGTTACAGAAAACAGGAAACTATGAAAATAAAGTTGGATTTGTGTTTACATGTGACCTTTTACCTGTCTGCAGGATGATCGGCATCGACTTATGTGATCGGCGTCGATTGATGAAGGATCAGCGTCGATTAATGAAGGATCGGCGTCAACTGTGTAAGATCGGCGTCGAATGAGAGTAGACCCGTTGATCAGTGATAGTGCAAGAAGATTTGGGAATTGGGAAGTGATGGACAGATAGTCGACGTCTGCTGGATGTGTCGAAATCGGTAAGATACTGGAACAGAGTCACCAGAGGATCGATGGATGCGTACGATGTTGATGTGATGGAAGCAGAGTAACGGTGCTCCTCTTAGGGATTGATTCAGATAGGATCTGCCCTCATTTGATACCCTTGATGCTAAGAGATCTTTCTTACAACCTGTGTCTCTTTCGCGATCTGTCTCTCTCTGTTCGTGCGTGCGTTCGTCTGTTTTTCGGTCCCTAGAACTGAGTTCTGGACTTGCTTTTATAATCGGCACCGCTCCTAGAAAATCGGCGCCGACCGTATGGGTCGGCGCCGATCGCAGGACAGGCTCCCGAGATGGCTAAAATGATTGATTTCTAGAAAGATGAGAATTACCCCAAATACGGAAAATATCCCGCTTGGGGAAGAGGAAAAATAGGGGTGATACATAGATAGAATAAATTTGGGGTAGATAAGTGATTGGGATACATGGGAAGAGGTGTAATTTAAACGTTTAATATTTAATTACTCAGGGGTAAGATACAATGGGGTGAATTAAATTTAAGATAGGTGTTTAAATCACAAATCGGATAATATCCCAAGGGGATAGTGGCGACATAAACGTGCCCCAGGTTATCTGTGAGGGACACTAAATTGAGTAACCAATTTTAAGTGTCTACATTGGAACGGGAGGCCAGATTCTAATGCCTAGTTGGCATGATAAGTTAAGTGGGCCAAGTTGTTGGATATTAATGCAAAGTGGGTAATTTCTAAGGGTTGGTTAGAGTTAATAGTCTGCCACATAGAGAGTTAGTGGGAAATAATGCAAGAAGGATTTTCAGGGAGATTAAAACGTGACTCCACCAAGTCATTTCTAGCACAATCCACCAAATTATACGTGGAGTTGGATGCACAATGGAAATGTAAGTGGAACAAAGCAAGCGGCAAGGTAATAAAATTACAAATGTGGTAAAGTGTTCGGTGGGAGTTGAAAATACAAAGTGCCATTTAATGCAAATGTTTGTAAGACCGAGTCATTCGTAGTCCATGAGGAGATTTAAAAATGTTGAGCTAAATATAAGGCGGTAAAAATAAACATGGTGGTTTTAATACAACAAGCTCAGCAGAAGATAGGTGGCATATTCAACCCATAAGGTGGGGAAGTTAAGTGAAGAATCTATAGAGTTAAACTCGGGAACCAACTTAATTCAAGGTGCTTTGGGAAATTTATTAAAATTTTAATTTTAATAATTTGGAGGGGGCATTTACATAAATGGAGAAATTTAAAATTGTTGGGCTATTATCAAGCATGTTAATGAGTACAATGCATGGGTTCCCAAAAAGCAATTTTTCTCGTAAGACCACAACTTCCTCCCCGGTTACCCGTTTTTCACAAAATTACAGTCATTGGAATCAAGAGAGAGAGAGAGAGAGATACACCATGAAATCAAAATAAGATGGATTTTCAGACTTTGGTGTTCCTAAATTGCGAGACTTCCTCATTCCTTAAGTGGTGCCTTGAAAAGTGGAGTTGTAATTAATAAAGAAAACATCACGAACAACAATGATTAATTATTTGTTACATTTTTTCCTAGATTCTAGGACTTCTCATTCTTTATCTCAACAAGTCAGAGTTTTCTATAAATGTAAAAGGGGTGCTTATTCCAAAAAAGTTAGACATTTTCCAAGCTTCCCCTCTCTTCACCAGTTGAGCTATTGTGAATTTATAGGCTCTCAAGCCTTTCTTCTAAAAATTGTAATGGTAGCCTATGGCTTTCCCGCTATAATGATGCACTGTGCAAGTGGTTGAAGTAATGAGAATTATGTTTTGTGATCAATTGTATGTCCTTAAATGATTTTTTTGCTTCTATTTTTGTCTCTCATGTTTTCAGGTGAAATGTGCAACCAGAGTTTCTTTTGCAAGTTTTGGAGTTCATTGTGCTTATCAATGAGTGAAGTACTATATGTAAATTGGGTTTGTAATGCATGTTCATTATTCCTCATGATCATCTCTCTTCATTGGCAAGCTAGAATTTTGTCTAGCAAAACCCTTTCTTTGTGCCTCACCACTTCTAATTTTAGGTTTTATTTCTTGCAAATCTCTCTCCCTAATCCCTTTGAAATGTTAACATAGGTCTAGTTAGCATTTTTTCTTGCATTAGTAGTAGTGTATTTCTTAGTTTAGGAAGAGGAAGTTGACATTCTCTGGAGGTTCACCTCAAGTCGCAAGTCCCATAACTAGAGAGGTGATCCCACGTCACCCAATCACATTGAATGTCGTGTTCACCTTCAGGCCATTCAGGGGGTGCAGTGATTTGGAACAAATTTTTCTTCATATGAAAGTGGAACTCCTATATGAACAATACTCTTCAAACACTTGTAGAGATTTTCAAGTGATTCCATTAGAGTCTGTAAGTGGTCCAAAGTAGTTGCATGTCATGGAGGAACTTCTTGTTATCAAAGGAGGGAAAAGGAATGAAGAATATATCACTTTCACACCATTCACACAGGTGGAAGATCAGTTGTTTGTAAATGCTAAACATGAGAAAGATTAGCTCATAGATCATCATTCTTTTCATGAAAGTCTTTAGGTAGAATTTCTTGTCAAAGATGAAGCTTGTAACAACAAGAATATTCAATGGGTTAGACCATGTCGCATAAGGTATTTGGCTTCATTAAAGCCAGAGGAGAATTCAGAACCAGTCATATTCATTTTAGAATGCGAGGATGAGTTTCACAATCTTGAGGATCAATTGCAATGCCTCTACAGGACAAATCTAGAGCAACTAAAAGAGGAATTATTTTTATTCCCAGTTGATACGTTGGTGAACCAACTGGATAATTGGGTTCGTTTCATTTTTCCACTCTTAGTCTCAGCCATGTTCAATTTCAAATTATCTGCATGGCTTCCCATTGTGAGGAAAGGGATCTATTTTTCACAACCAGTTGCAGGGTTTGTTTAGTTTACCTGTGCCTCTGGTTAGTGTAGGGTAGTAATAGGTTTGATTTCAGCAGAATAAGTGCTTGGCATACTCTGCATGTTTCATTTGAAGCATGTATGATTTTTAGTTTAAGTGTGTGTTGTATTTCACTGTTGCTCTTGCATAGTGCGTCGAAGGTGAAATTTTCAGAAGAAGGAAAAATTCAAGTTTTAATAGAGTTCCATGATGTTCTAATTCAATAGATGTTTCGTTCAGAACCCCGCAATGTGTTTTGTAAGCCATGCCTTTACCTGATTCAAGTTTTTTGTACTTGTAATATTATGTTCCAGGATGGGTTCATTTATTATCCTTTATTTTGTAGCAATCATTCCAAGTTTGGGATGTAAGATTCAGTAATTTTCAGGTAACTTGGGAACATGAAACTCATGATTTAGGATCAGTTTTGGGATTAACAATGGCTCCATGCCTAATGGATACACAAGGCTACTAGACTAATGCTTTGCAGGTGAGCATCCCCTTGATATTTCCAAAAAAATTATCCAATTTTTCCCCTTGGGGAAAAATTGTACAACAGGAGACAATTTTACGCTAACACCGGTAAAGGCCTTCATGAGATGTTTTGGGACATTTTGAGTTAACTGTGTGTTCAAAGATTATTTATGATGTCACTTGAAGGTTTAGGGTTTTCTTGTACTATTCTTTCCCCTTTCTGGGTTTTAAGGACTTAGTTTTACTCAGGGTAATTAAATCGTCCTCTTTGTGCCCACTTCTAGTCAATATGGATTAATTGATCAAATCAATAATTTGCCTTTAGGAGATCTTACCAGGTTCCTATGAATCTGTTAAATAAGGGTAACTAGCTCTAAGGAAAAAATAGCTCACTGATTTGAGCATAAAGTTGACATGCAAATAAAGGTGGGTCAGTTACTTGAGCTTTCAACTCAGTTCGTTGTGGAAATAGCTTGTATCATTGAGCTATAGTTTGAAATTTGATTGAATTATTGATAGCCTTAGCGCAATGGATAGGAGTTTGATCTTGGAAATGGCTCATAAATCAGGTGAGCCAAGGCATTGGTGAAGAATTATGGGAGGATCTCGTACAATGGACTCAAAGATGGATTTAACTTGGTATCTTAGGGATGAAGTTACACTCGAACAACTTAGACTATGTGTGGATCCATTGGAACTGACGTTGACCGAGCTATATTTCGAAGGGGCTTGTAGTGTTGAGTTCGAGTAGAGTTTGGTGGATGATTAACATAATATGGGAAGCTCGATGTTTGAAACAGGATTAATGGAAACCTTGAAACATCAAAGAAAATAACGAGCTCGTGAATGTTTTGAATCCCAGGATAAAAATGGTATCAATGTGAATGGATTGGTAATGTGTAAGTTTAGGTGCTCAGTACATTTAAATCAAAATGAAATGCAAATTATCAGGCATGAGTGATTAATTCATTCCAGCAGGTCTTATAGAAAGTTGTTTTAGCTATTCTTTGTCCAACTTAACCAAGAGGATCCCGAAATTGCATGATAACAACGAAGATGGAGATGGTCGTTGTTGTTTTGACTTGGAATATGTGGCTCGATCAACACAGTAAGGGATAAAAACCGATTCAAGTCAAAGGAGAAACCTACGAGAGTGAGTTATGCCAAGTGTTTATTTGATGGCATCGGTCACAGAAGACATGGATCAGTTCATGATAGAAGAATAGATCATAGAACGAGCTTGTGGGAGATGACATAGTTGAAGCATCGTAGTAGGAGGATGAAGATCAGTTATGAGATTACTCACATATGGTAGAGGATTCATATTGGCTCGGTGTTGGAACAGTACTCGGAAGCGGAGTAAGTTAGGGGAGTCTGGATGTGGCGAGTTTGTGAATGGTTTGGTGATCCCATGGATGGTCTTACGTGGGGAAACAATTAATGCACAACTTGGACACATTGGAATAAGCACACTGTTGAATGAAATTGCACGAGTGAGCTCGAACTCAAGGAGATCACTAAAGAATCTCGGGTGAGCCCGAAAATTAATTTTGTGACAAGTATAAAAGGATGAGGCTTGGGACCGGATCAATTGAAGTGAAGAAATGTTATAAGGTCCTGAGGAAATGATCATGGCCGAGTTAAGTAAGGCACGAGGAAAAAAAATGAAAGACATTAAACGCAAGACTCGAACTTGGAGCTTGATGTCAATGGAGTGGCAAAGGAAATTACGTGAGTTGGAACTAGGACATGTTGTGGAGAAGTCGAGCACATGGTGGATGTCTATTGGAATTGGTGAAGAGATTGGGACCAAGATCGAGCTGGTTCAAAGTCAGCTCGTTTGGAAACGTTTTGGGTTTTCAGAAGGTTTTAGGTTCGGAACTCACCACAGATGAGTTGATGACAATGGACGGTGAGCTCCGAAGCCCGAACTCCAAAATTCAGAGTTCAGAGCTTGTGTTTTTCAGATTTCTGGACTATGGCTCTTCGGGGATTGCATTTCGAGTTTTGTTCGAAGTCGAGTTCGGGAGCTCAGAGTCTAGAAATCCCAACGCATGTGAGATCGGGGATCAAATCGCTTGGTCAACTCGGAACGGGAGGCCCTGTGTCTAATGTCGAGTTAGCATGACAAGTTAAGTGGGACAATTTGTTGGATATTAATGCAAAGTGGGCAATTTCTAAGGGTTAGTTGGAGTTAATAGTCTGCCATGTGGAGAGTTAGTGGGAAGTAATGCAAGAAGGATTTTCGGGGAGATTAAAACGTGACTCGACCGAGTCATTTCTAGCACAATCCACCAAGTTATACATGGAGTTGGATGCACGATGGAAATGTCTGGTGGAATAAAACAAGCGTCAAGCCCAATAAAAAATTGCAAACGTGGGAAATGGTTCGGTGGGAGTTGAAAATACAAAGCGACCATTCAATGCAAATGTTTGTAAGACTGAGTAATTTGTAGTCCATGAGGAGATTTAAAAATGTTGAGCTAAATTGAAGGTGGTAAAAATAAACATGGTGGTTTTAATACAATGAGCTTGACGAAAGATAAGTGGCATATTCAACCCATAAGGTAGGGAAGTTTAAGTGAAAAATCCACCGAGTTAAACTTGGGAGCCAACTTAATTCAAGGTGCTTCGGGAAATTTATTAAAATTAAAATTTTAATCATTTAGAGGGGGCATATGCATAAATGGAGAAATTTAAAATTGTTGGGCTATTATCAAGCATGTTAATGAGTACAGTGCATGGGTGCCCGAAAAGTAACTTTTTCTTGGAAGACCACAATTTCCTCCTTAGTTGCCTATTTTCCACAAAATTACAGTCGTTGGAATTGAGAGAGAGAGAGAGAGAGATACACCATGAAATCAAACAAAAGATGGATTTTTGGACTTTGGTGTTTCCTAAATTGCGAGACTTCCTCGTTCCGTGAGTGGTGTCTCGAAAAGTGGAGTTTTAATTAATAAAGCAAACATGACCAACAACAGTGATTATTTATTTGCTACATTTTTGCCTAGATTCTAGGAATTCTCCTTATTTTTCTAAACAATTCAGAATTTTCTATGAACTGTAAAATGGGTGCTTATTCCAAAAAATTTAGACATTTTTCCAAGCTTCCCCTCTCTTCACAAGCTGAGCTATTGTGAATTTGTAGGCTTTCAAGCCTTTATTCTCAAAATTGTAATGGAAGCCTATGCCTTTCCTTGATGTAATGATGCACTGTGAAAGTGATTGAAGTAATGGAGAATTATGCTTTGTGATCAATTTTATGTCCTTACATGGTTTTGTTGCTTCTATTTGCCTCTCTCATGTTTGCAGGTGAACTGTACAACCAAGAGTTTCTTTTACAAGTTTTGGAGGTCAATGTGCTTATCAAGGAGTGAAGTAATGTATGTAAATTGCGTTTGTAATGTATGTTTATTCTTCATCATGATCATATCTCTTCATTGGCAAGCCAAAATTTTGTCTAGCAAAACCCTTTCTTGGTGTATCACCACTTCTAAGTTTAGGTTTTATTTCTTGCAAATCTCTCTCCCTAATCCCTTTGAAATGTTAATATAGGTCTAGTTAGCCATTTTTCTTACTTTAGGAGTAGTATATTGCTTAGTTTAGGAAGAGGAACTCGGAATTCTCTGGAGGTTCACCTTAGGTCGCAAGTCCTAGAACTTGAGAGGTGATCCCATGTTAACCAATCACACCGAATGTCGTGTTCACCTTCAGTCCATTCGAGGGGTGCAGTTATTTGGTGATAACATAACACCTCAACATAATGGATTGGTTGAAAGAAAGAATAGAACGGTGCAAGAAATGGCTAGAACCATGTTGAATTAGGCTAAATTACGTAATCATTATTGGAGAGAGGTAGTGGGCACTGCAGTATACATATTAAACAGAGGACAAATCAGAGTGAACAAAAAAAAGGCACCATATGGGCTATGGAAGGGAAAACCTAAAAATGTAAAGCATCTAAGAATGTTTGGAAGCAAATGTTACATCAAGAGGGATGAAGAGAATCCAGGTAAATTTGATTCTAGGTGTGATGAAGGCATGTTTTTTGGATCTTCAGTTGTTAGTTCAGCTTACATGTGTTATAATCAAATCCAAAAAAAATAGTTAAAAGCTCAAATGTGGTAGTGGATGAATCATACTCAAAGAAGATGAAAAGTCGGCCTAATGAAACTCCACAAGTTGCTAATAATCAAAATGAAGAAGAAATTTCAGAAATTGAGAATGAAGAAGAGGGTGAAGAAGAAGAAAGACTAGACATAAAATCACCTGCCGGGCAAGTTAAAAGAGACCATCCTTCAATCCAAATCATAGGAAACAAGGAAGTAGGAGTTCAAACAAGAAGAAGGCTAAGAAATATTCAAAATAAAGAAGATACGGCTCTACTATCAAAAAATGTACCAAAAAATGTAATGGAGGAAAGTAAAGACCAAAACTAGATAAACACAATGAATGAGGAGCTGGATCAAACAGAGAAAAATGAAACATGTGAGTTGGTACTGATACCAAAAGATAAAAATGTTATTGGTACTAAATGGGTTTTCATGAACAAGTTAAATGAAAAAGGAGAGTTAATAAGAAATAAATCAATGTTGTTATGTAAAGGATATGCAGATTTGGAGGGAGTAGATTTTGATGAAACTTTTGCTCTTGTTGCCAGAATGGAAGCCATTAGACTCTTCCTAACATATGCAACTCATAAAGGGTTCAAAGTATACCAGATGGATGTTAATTCAACTTTTCTCAATGGGCATCTAAATGAGGAGGTATTAATAGAACAACCAAATGGATTTACTCTCACTGATGAAAGCATTATATGGGTTGAAACAAGCACCCATAGCATGGTATAGTAGGATGGAAAAGTAATTAACTAAGTAAGGATTCAAGAAAGGAGTGGAAAATAACAATCTATACATTAAAGAAGAAAAAGAGCACCTGCTGATTGTGGTTGTATATGTTGATGACATCATTTTTGGGAGAAATTAAGGTATGTTACATGGTTTTTCTAAGGTTATGAAAAAGGAATTTGAAATGTCTATGTTAGGAGAGCTTTCATTCTTCTTAATCCTATAAATTCTTTTATTTTAAGGAAGGTATATTCATCTCTTAAACAAAGTATATCAACGAGATGCTAAAGAGATTTCAGATGCATGAATGCAAGTCATATAGTACTCCTATGAGTGTGAGATGTAAAATCAGTAGGGAAGATGAATCACCCAAGGTAAATCATACCTTATACAGGTCCATGATAGGTAACCTTTTGTATTCCACTGCATCCAGACCTGATATTATGTAGGTAGTTTGATTGGTAGGAAGATTTCAGGAAGACCCAAGGGAAATTCATCTATTGGCAGTGAAGCGGTATCTCATGGGAACATTAGAATATGGTCTTTGGTATCTAAGAAGTGATGAATTTTAGATTAAAACCTTTACATATGCAAATTGGGCAGGCAGTGTAGATGATAGGAAGAGCACAACAGGTGGAGCATTCTTTGTTGGTAAATGTCTTATCTGTTGGCTAAGTAAGAAATAGTCTCTTGTAGATCTTTCCACTTGTGAATCAGAATATGCAGCAACTGCCATTTGTTGTACCCAAGTCATGTGGATGAAACATACGCTTGAAGACTACAAGGTGGAATGTGAAGAGCCAATTCCTTTGTATTGTGATAATACAAGTGTTATCAGTGTTTCAAAGAATCCAATGTTACATTCAAAGACAAAGAACATACCAATAAAGTATCACTTTTTGAGAGAACGTGTTTTTACAAAAGAGGAGATGGTTGACATAATGACTAAACCATTGCCTAGATCTGGTTTTGAGTAGTTGAGGGATAAATTAGGGGTATTTCCAACCCGTAAAAGTCACTGAAGGTCTCAGAAAGATAGGGGGAGCATCTAAGGTGCCAAAGTTGCTCCAAGAGGGCTCAATTTGAGTTCAAACATGGGGAGTTAGATTTCCAATTCCAGGCACAAAATAGTAGTTAAGTAAAGATGATTTTTGATGGCTGATTTTGAAATCTTATCAAAAGGAGTATTGCAGGTGCTGCATGGAAGAAAAATGTAGTTATTCTTGGGCTTCTTCAGACAAGAAAACAACACCCTTCCAGGGGGGTTGCATGCAAGGTATGAGCATTATCTTTTTATTGAATTTTTCCAATCTAATCAGTTTGGTGTGCTTTTGAATATTTTTCATAGATGTCAAAGGAGGAGAGAGAGTATTTCAAACTTGTTTCATCTTTTAGTTTTCCATCAAGTTTCAGAATGTTGCCATCAATGACAAAGGGGGAGATTGTTGCACTATGTTGATTTTCTAGTTGTTGTCATTTATATCAAAGGCATTGATGGAAAATGGAGAGTGCAAGAGCATGCTTATCAAATGATTTTTAGAGGTTCAAGGTGAATTCATGAGGTTTCAAGAAGACAGGGTATTAAATGGTGAGTGGCAGTGTCATTTAAGGGTGGTTTCAGGTACCTAAAGTAGTGTAATAGGATGGTACATGTTAGAACAAGCATGAGAGAGGTGTTAAGAGAGCATCTACACCATGTATGATCAAATGTTAGACTCGGCTTAGCTCCAGGAGTCAGTTTTGTATGTTAGTTAGAAATGGTGTTGAAAATAAGTAGTGTTCTTACATGCAAATGAGATCGGCTAGACAAATTTAGACCTATTATTTTTAAATAAATCATGGAAGATGATATAGGAAGGTGTCTTGATTTTTCATGCAAAATTTCAGGTCAAAGTTAGGTTATTTGTTTAAGTTATGTGAGTTTTTGTAAAACAAGATTTTTAAAAAGCTCATTTTAAGATGCCTCGCTTCATAGCCTTCAAACAAAATCATACAGTATCCTTCAAATAAATTATAGAAGGAATTTTTGGAGTGAATTGGCATAAAAATAATTTGCAAAAATAATTTTCTCAAAAGGAGGTGTGATTGAAAATTTATTAGCATTTTAGTGGCGCAATTTTTCTCTCTCCTGGTTGTGCACCAAATTGGTAAGAGCAAAAATGTGATTTTGGACTCCAAGTCTACTTTCATCACCTCTATAGTATCTTATTAGTTCATTCATGATGTTCCTCATGCTTATAAGGCATTTGAAGGCTTTATTTATTAACGGTATAGGTAGTTGCGTTTGACACCATGTCTTAGTGTGAATGCTCTGACATATGAAGGTACTAGCTGTTTCAAATGGATTTTTTACCCAATGAATGCTCTGACTTCTTCTACAAACACATGGCAATGTGATTGAGAATTTTCAAGTCTTATTTCTATAGTAAACTACTCAAACCATGTTGGCTTAGGTTGTCCTGAAAGGTAGTATCCCAATGCATGTTAATCCACTACCCCAAAGAGTCTTAGTTTCAAATTCAATGCATTGATCAGTTTGACAACTTGAATGTAGGGAAATTAGAAGACCATGGATATGTTTTCAATATGAGTTCACTCTTTTTGTTTTGGTATGCTTGAAAGTCTAGTTGACAAATTTTAGGGCTACTAGTTGAAATTCTTCACTATCATGATTGAAGACCTTGCCAAATCAAGTCCATAGAAATGTTTGTGAGAAAACCATCACTCAGTGTGTTGGGAATCAAGGTCTGCATCATCCATGCTAAGTACATTCATCTGCTAGGAGAAGTGACAATGATTTTTATCATAGTTTCTTGGTTAGTGTTTCATGGATAGCCATTAATGCAACATTACATATTAAATAGTGTTTTAATTCATACTATTGCCATCAATTTGATGCATAAATTTTCCTTGAGAAGGAAGTAACATAGTGTAAGAACACTTAGAAACCTTTACACATCATTTGCATGAGAAATTGTTGAAGAAATTTCTTCTTTTGATCTCTAGAGTAGAAAATTGTGTTTACACCTTGGATTAGGGTATTTATAAGAAACTTTTGACACAACAAAAAGTTTTATCCATTAAAATTTCTCAAAATCTTGTTTTTATCTCTGTGAAAGCTGTTAAAGTCATTTGCAAAAGAATATGCAACTAAATGTTGAGTGGAAAATGAGTTTTGTATCATAGTTGTGTTGGTATTCTTCGTGCTCAGGAAACAAAGATGTATTTATGTTATTTCTTAGAGTTTTAGAGAACTTGCTTAAATTTCATAAAAGGAATGCTATCAAGGACAATGTATAGAGGTCTTAAAAAATGTTCCCCTAGTCATGAATAACCTTCTTCACATCATTTGATGAATCCTCTCCATCAGAGACCGTGGAAAAGTCAAATTGATCATGTAAGACTGTAAACTACACAGAATGTATACTTTTTTCTTCTTCATGAAACTTTACGGTCTTCCTGAGTGCATTTGGTGAAAATTAGACTTCATGAGTGTGCAAGTCCATTTCCTTGCTCATGGAACTCCAAAATGGTGATATGACATTGATATGTCAAATAAAAATTTAGGAGCTTATTAGTGATCAATGCTTCTCTAGACCTCAGCCAGGTGAAGTTGTTTTCTATTGATAAGTGTGAAAGTAGTAAGGATGAAATGCAATGTTGACTTCTCATTAACCTTCTTTGGAATTCAAAAGGATAGGTATTTAGTCTTCATCTTCCTATGATTTGTGATGAGCTTGTTAAAGATACCAAGAGTCTTGAAGCTTTAAGTTACCCGTGGACATAAACAAAGGAGTTTATAATGTAGAAGTTCAAGGGGCATATACCAGTTACAAACAAGAAGTTTAATATCTTGATTTGAACTTTTTGATGAGATAGGTGGTGAAAAGAAAAAAAAGATACAAATTTGAAGTTGGAGAAGAAAGTACTAGTAATGAATAAATTAAGTGTGAGAGAAAAAGAATGTGATGAGTTTTTAAGGAAGAAAAACAATGATCAAGGAATGTACATGACTGAAATTCTAGTGAAAATGATATATTAACATGAATTTGAGATTCCATCCAAATGTATAGATTAAGATAAATCTATATAATGAAAGGAGTATGTCTCATGAATAAAAAAAAGTTGTATGAATGAGTGGATTAGAGGAATCTCTTGTATATGCAGGTATAAAATTTTAGTGATAGAAAATAGGATTGTGACCTGATGATCATAAAGTGGTATTGAATTCAATGAACCAAGTGTGTGAGAAGAAATTTTAAACAAATCCAGCCTGTGTGAAGAAGTAAGAAGATTGTTTCAATGTTCAAAAGTGACTAAAACTTATCAGAGTAAGGCATTAGAGATTGAGTTCAAATTTAGGATCATTATCAGATGTTCAATACATCATTTTGAAGTGTGATCAAGACTAAATTTTTGTATACCAGGGAGTTGTAGCTTCTTTGCAAGTAGGAGCTTGCAGAAGGATAGTTACAACTAGCTAAATCATTTAGGAGGTTGATGTTTCCTTCACCAAGTTGTATCTTTTGTGATACCGATGTTATAGCCTCAAGTTTTGAGTTGTAGCTCAACAAAATTCTTGTAACCATTTGTCACATATTGGACTGGTTCAGTGGGTTTTCTCCCTATTTTGTTTTCCCACTTAAAACCTCTTGTATCCTGAGTTTGTGTTGTGCTGATTACTCTTCTTGATTTAATTTTTTAGTTTATTTGGTTGAAGGAGTGATTTTTATATTGTTAAACATTGATTCACCCTCCCCTATTAGTGTCGTAGTTTCCAACATCGTGTACATTGGTTGTGGAGGAATCTATGCTCATATACTCCATGAATCATTATGTATCTTTATTTAAAAAAAATTGTAGTGTGTCTTTATTATTCTTATTAAATGGAAGCCTCTCTAGAAAATATGGATACATAGCCCACTGAATGTTCACAATACAACAATTCTTTTTGGTTGGCAAGCCCTAGGAAATCTATCCCCACTCAGTAGAGATACTGCATCTTTTGGCAGCCATATAACTATTGGCGTACAACCGAACTTTGTCACCGACATGAAAATCAGATGCATACGTGGATTGATAAAAATAATCGTTGTTAGACACCAGTGTGGATGAACTATCACCATAAGTTCCCGCATCATCAGATGACTCTACAATAATTGCTGGTCATGGTACTTCATGCACAACATTCCCCTACATAGGAATGATAACCAATATTAAAACCACGTAAGTGCTAAAGAGAAGTAAATTAGTAATATGCATGGGAAAATAAGTTAATCTTGCTTACCTAAAGCATCTCATCCCCACTTTTATTTTATTTGTTTTCCCATGACAACCCCTATTTACTTTCCGTGAAAGGTACTCCTTCAATGTGAGGTTTTTTTCCTCGCCGCAATGGGTGTTTGGATCAGGTATATCAGTTTCTGATGAGGGTTGTTACAAATACAATTAAGTTGTTAGTCATTAAAAAATGACCTAATATTTCAAGACATAAAAATTCAACACTTTGCATCTCACCTGATGTTCATAGTTTCCTACACCACCTCTTTACACCACCCTCCTCTCTTCCTCCATTTTTTGGCAATATGCTCGCATCTTTATTAACACTTCCCTTCTCTGGAAAATGTTTTTAGGTGAATCATATGCATGCATCTATTGATTTATATGTTTTAAGTATTTTTTACTCAATTTAGAAACTTTGGAGACATTTTCTTTGTCACTCCATGTTGCTTCTATCCTATGCCTCTTGCTAATACTCTGATTTTTTACAAGTCGATTTATTAACCTTTTTTGTGTTTTCTTCAATATGCAAGCCCTTCTCCTTGGCTTTCTTTTCCCACTACCTAGATGACCTAGAGGTCTCCTAGGAATAGATGGTCTACCATGAATATTGTGTCAGTGAGCGTTGAGTCTGTCTAGTGACCGAAATTGATGGCTACCATCATAAAAAATGTGGTGCATGGGTAAAGAAGGCCGTTGTGGGTATC
Source organism: Taxus chinensis (assembly GCA_019776745.2). Lineage (NCBI taxonomy): Eukaryota > Viridiplantae > Streptophyta > Pinopsida > Cupressales > Taxaceae > Taxus > Taxus chinensis. Next base: position 12,033,571 of record CM034154.1, read on the forward strand.
TCATTTACCAATACACATGTCAATGATCTTATACCCAACTACAAGTTGTCATAAAAGAAGGAATCACGTGGTTAGAATCCTTAAAAAAATAAATTAATTAACTATAATACACATTCATTCTTGAAAATATCGAAGTTTGTTTACCGGTTTCGGTACCTCCTCCTTGAGATCGGAATGCGAGGAATGTGGAAGCCAATCAACATCATGTTCATCGTCCATGTCAATTTCAACATCGTTAGCAAGAATTTTAACATCTTTCTCATCCTTGTTCTAATCTTGACCAATAATACCACACTCCTCAGCCTTGTTTGGCTCTTCCACATCCTAACAAAGTGGCCATCAAATACATGACAACCAAAAACAAATATACAACAAATACAAAGGAGTTTTTTTTAAAGCTTACTTGCATTAACCCCTCGCATGTTACCATTTTTAGGAAATAAGCAAACACCCATGCACATTCCTTTATGGGATGTCGAGAAATTAATGGTGGCATCGTAGAACATTGTTTATCCTAAAACAATCGATATAAACAAGTGTAAGTAGTTTGTAGACACAATGTAGACAATATATTTACATACTTGTAAGATATTGAGTTTGGAAGTAAATTCATCTTGTGTGAAGGATGAATTTGTATGATATCCATTTATATGTTTGAGGTCAGTTATATGATTAAGACCTATGTGGATAAAATATTAAGACACCTAGAAACGATGATCTTGGTATGACAGGGTTTTGAAAGAAGGATAGAGGAATTATAATATGTTTCATCAAGGAGAAACAAAGATACATTTGCTACAATCCATGAAGGTGAGATTATAATCAATAAGTAGCCTTATAGAGGTCCAAATTAGGGGAATGCATGATCAAGAACTAAAAAAAAGGAAATTTTCTTTAAAATTTGTATAAGGACTATTTTTTATTTAAATGGGAGTTTTTGAGTAATCTTATGCTATGAGAATGTTGCTAAAGGCTTGAGCTGGTATTAGGAGTCCATATAAGTTTTTATGTGGATAATAACCTAACACAAGTCACCATAGTTACAAATACGTGGAGTTACCATAGTGATGAAATTATGGAGTAAAGTTAAAGACAGGTTAGAAAGGACTTTAGAACCATTTAAAGAGAGGACATCACAGACTCTACTATCACAGTCAATGATAAGGACCTTAAAGAAGAGAACACAAATGATGTGATAAGAATCTTGAAGGGAGCATAGGAGTGTTCAAGGTGGTATCCAAGAGGTGTAGTAAAATGAGAGAATGGTGAACGTGAACAAACTTTGAAAGAGTCAAAGAAAATAAGTCAAAACAGAGTACAAGGACTTACTAGTGTTAGATTACAAGACTCGAAAAGTATAGTTCATGTTATCATAGGACTAATTAGTGCTGGAGAACAAGACTCAAGAAGCATAAGACTAATTAGTGTTATCATAGTGTCATGAGAGTGAGAAACATCTCTAAAAACCTTATAAGATCCCCTTCGTGTATTTCAACCCCACACAACCTCTTGAGGGGACATCACCCTACCAATATTCCTATTTCCTCATGTATCCCTTTTTTGTCTATTTCATTTGAAAGTGTTTGGCTCACTGTAACACCCTTCCAAACACCTAGGGTAAATATATACAACCCAAATCCAACACTCATAAATTATCCCTCTCCAAATGAATTATATCAACACCACTACATTAATTAATTAAATCACATTCATCACATCACACACCCCGTATTATCTAATGCCCAATTAATCACTCTTTATTACTCCTAACCACTCTTAAATAAATGCTAATCCTACATTTTCATTATCATACGTCTACTAAAATCAATTAACCTCCCCCAAATAAAACGTATATAAGTCACCTTCCAAAGGTACATTATACACCATCCTCTCATGCATGATTTCCATTTTTAGAACCTTACAAAATTGAGAAATCATCCTATGTAGGAGTCCTTCCAAATTTGGAAATCATTTAATTTTAGGAAAGCTTACTAATTCGGTTCCCTCTTTACAAACACATCACCCAAATCTTTCACAAATCACTCAAACACCACATCCATGAGAAAATTTTTGCAACAAGGAGATATTGTACTATTTTGTGCTTAGGGTTTGAATTCTTCTTAGCTCAATATTTAGGCACTTGTTGGCAAAATAATTTGTCATGTTGCAACTTATTGAGTTTTCACCAAATGTGACGGGGCTAAGCCCTTCCTTCTTGTGTATGGGGACACTCCCATTATTGAATGTAAACAAATTAAACTACCTAAAAGTTGTGGGGTGGCCAATAGGCTGGGGATCACACGGGAACACTCCACTAAACCAGTGGTAAATGCTTGTACAAGGCAGAAGGGAGGAATTTGTAGTGAAGAGAAGTAAAGGGGAGTTGGGTAAATAAGGAGAGAGATTATTACTATTGTGAGTAGGCTTAAGTAATTCACATACAATAACTAGAGTAAGTCCACATCCAATTAAAAGAACACAACAATGCAAACCATGATAAGACATAACAAATCATAGACACAAAATTCCATTGATTCATTTATCAAAGGCATAGACACCTTTCTTGGTTTTACGAGATTATCATATATGTAAAGTTGGAAAGAGAGAGTAGAGGAACATAAGACAAAAAATAGAAGAATTACAACTTTTATTGCTTGATGTAGACGTGGTAATCTCAACAATACATTCAATCAACAATTACTAGCCCCTTGGAATGGAGAATCCATTCCAATTTATAACATTAAAAAATTGTCCTCTCATCAACCCCCCACATGACTCTTCACATATCGTCATCACTTGTGACCTTTCATATTATTAGGAAGTGAATCATTTTCTTATTATTTAAAAAATGACTCTTACAATGTTTATCTAAGGGTAACTTAAGTGAATAGGAAGAAATAGCTAAAAGTACATTCTTAATTGAAAATTAGAATATGGAGAGAGAGAGAGAGAGAAAAGAGAGAGAAAGAAAGGGGGTTGACTGATCTGATGAAGAGAAGATTTGTTGATGAAGAACTTGCTAATCTAAAGCATGATAATCATAATTTCCTCATACAGATGCATGAATGAACACTCCAGACTACTAAACCAGTGTTTAGAAACACTATTGTGAAGCATTATAATGCGATCCTGAGATGACTACATCCATCAATCATGATGGTTCCTTCTTGATCTCATAGTGAGAGTGAGGATCATTTTCTTGCTCCTTAGGCTTTCATAACTGAATATAATGATCACGAGAGATAAATCCATTATTCTCAAACCTCTTGATGTTTGTTTCTAACTTAATGAAATAAGTGTTCATCATGCAGGTGGAAGGGAATGCTCCTAAATGGAATTCTTGAGAAGCGGCCACCGGCTGGAATGATATGAGGAGATGGTAATGACCACACCAAAAAGTTTGAGGTGAATGTTTAGGAACACTACCAAGTTTATGGAAGATAATGTAACAAATTTGATTACTCATTCTTATGATTATGCTGCTCTGAATGATGGTCATACCTTTTTAACTTTCTGTTAGCATATGGATTTGCATGCATGCAAATGACATGCAACAGTGTGGGAACGAAGTCCCTCCTCAATGAAGGTGAGGTTGCCTTTATTGAAAACCAAAAACTATATTTACACCTGTACATTCAAAATTGTATGTGGGGGGTGTTTTGGACATCAATGGAAAGAAAAGTGAATGAGGGAGACAAAATGGAATGAAGGAATGGAATGGAAAGGAATGAATGGAAGGAACATGCAAGAGTTAGGTAAAATCAGAACCTAATATTGCATGGAGAAGAACAAACAATAACTAACACAAATAAAACAAAGTTTGCATCAACTAAATGAGAATGAGTAAAAGGGGACACACATGAGCAAGTAAATAGAAGAGCTTGATCACTGTGAACAAGAACAACAACTTAATAACATTGACAATAAGATAAAAGATAATATTTGCATGTAATATTTAAACATCTAACATCTAATGAACATAAGAACATCAAATGTTACAAGAGATAATGAATGAGACACAAAGTTCATATTTCATTAACTCCAAAATGTTTCACAAAAGAACACAAAGTTTCTTCCTTAGACAAATCTCGCACCCAAAAGTATTTTCTTCTCCTCTCTCAAAGTCCCCTTTTACAAATGAGCCCCTGACTTTCTTTTATAACCCAAAAGTTGGCTACAAAGTAGTAAGGGTTTTACATGAACATTAAATAAGGCACTTAAGTGACCTTGACGTTTTCTAACCAACTTTATTAAAAACAACTAAAAGTATAAATCACTTAAGTTATCCATAGTTTTCAAAAAGTAACCTAAATAAAAACATTCATTTCTTAAAAACCCATTTTTAAAAACATACAATAATAACCAGTGCCTTATACATTGAAATGGGGTCCACCTATCTCAAACGTATGAGAAATGGACTCTCCCACTTCATTAGATACCAAGAAAACTATCTCCCTGAAGCGCCGGTGAAATTAGGATCTGCCCTAAACCTTCCCAAAGTTTCAAACATCTTTTCTTCTTTTGGAGGTTCATTTGGTCAAAGAATAGCCTCACAAAATACTTATAATTCAAGAATCCTACTTGGCATATCATTTAAATTAACCATCTTTGATTGAGCATTCTCAAATAAGTTCTTTAATTTGATGTACTGCTCGATTGAGAGTAACAATAAATTATTGGCAAGAGTGTACAAGTCTTGAAACAGTTGTGAAAATTGCTTTTTCACCTGTTTTGATGAACACCTTTGATTATGTTCATTTACGAGGTTGCAAGCGATCTCAGTTATGAATTCTTGAATCAAGGCGAGTGAAGTGAAGGCTTCATTGCATACACTCTCATAATGGATAATAGAATCCTTGAGAAGCATCTTCCTTGATTTGAGATGTAGACACCAATGAAAACATGTCCCTCGATGTTCAAATTCGAGAATTCCTTCAATGGCTAAAACTGAGGATTCCATACTTGTCATCTCATGTAGACTAGGCAATATCTCATCCAAATTTGATACGTTAGAAACAAAAGTTTCCTTGAAAGAAATAATTGGATCAAGATACGCACTGACATCTTCATGGAGCTTAATCGTTGTTTTGATCATCTCTTGGCCTAAAATGAGAATCTCTGAAAGCCAAGTTTTAATGGCATGGCCCAATGTGTTTATTTATTTTGATAAATTGAGATTTTCTTCATCAGGGGCATCCACTACATCAGGTACTGGGAAAGTGGATGATATGGGATTTATCAGATGTTGAACATATTCCACCAATTGATTCTTTTCAGCCTTGAGCTGAGAGTTCTGAAACTTATATTTCTCAAGTCTCTCGAGCACGATATCGATAGAATCTCAAGCCATCACCATGTCACTTTCCAATGTGGACCTTCCAAGTCAAAGTCTAGAAACTTCATAATCAGTAGATGTCATGGCATCACGCTCCTTGTCAACTTGTGGGATGACAATATCCACAAATCTGTTTCTGTCACTATCCACCATTATTCGAGAAAGCACTTTAAGATTCTTGGGAATGACATCATTAGAAAGTTTGAAAAGGGAATCAAAATCAATGTTGATTGGCTTGATAACCCTTTTCCTTTTCTTGACCTTAGAATCAACCCAGGAAGGAGTATCATTCACTATTTCTGCATACAAAATCCTGGAGCTCAAAGAAACATTCTCATTGTTCTCGACATCATGATATTCTGTAAGAACCCTTTCCGCAACTCCAATTTAAGGAAAAATAACCTCAATATCCACCTCCTACTCATTTGGGATATTTTGGGAAATATCTTCTTGAACTGTAGGCTCCGAAGTGTTCGATATTTGGACTACCTGTGCCTAAGTGGACATTTGTGCAAGGCATGGTTGAGGATCGTTTGTCTCTAGATTTTGAGAACTATTAACAATGTGAGTAGAAGAATCTCTACTTGAAGTAGAAATTCCTGATACATGCTCTCTTCCCTCACTGGTGCTAGGATGCTTAGGTTTTTCTCCTCGTGACACATTATTTAGAGAAGGGGAGTTTGGAAACCACTCCTTTCTTGCTGATTGTGCATGATTAAATGACACGGAGGTCGATTGAGAAGTAACTTTGGTTGAAATAAGACCTCCTCGAGTTGGCAATTTTTGTGATCTTGAATTGATTGTAACTTGGAAAGTTCTCTTTTGTACCATGATATGCTTCTTTCAAGGATTGGTTGATTCTTGATATCAAGAGAAAATTCATCTCTCTTGGTTTAGTCAATTCGAAGCAATGGGGTAAAATCAACTGCATTATATGAAGGATCAATAAAATCTTCATCATCATTTACGAATGAATCGAGAGGGCTCTTAATGCGAAAGGCCTTGATCTGAGAAAAGGTTAGGCAAGAAAACTCTTGTCTTCTTACTTCATGCTCATCTGAACAGATAGCCCAAAAATATTCCATGGTAGGATTATGTTGATACTTGTTGTTGCAAATCAGCAGCACCCCTTGGATGTTGATCAGATTTCTAGTTTGATCATACTAGCATCCAGTGTGATTGCACAACATTGAATCCTTTCCCCAAGTGTGGGACTTGAAAAATGAGAAAGGAATCTCCAGTTTAGAGGTTGGTTCCTCAATTCTTCTGGTCAGATATTTTACTTGCACAATTGCAGAGGTTTAAACTCCTAAATCTACTCTAAATTCCAAAGGGATAAGGATAGAAAATGCAAAAAAATAAAGAACTAATGCTAATTGGTGATGCACCAAAGGAGTTGTAGACACCTTATGCTACATGAAATACACAATCCACAAGGAAACACAACACAAAACATGCAAAAACGCTCAAAATGTAATGAAAGATCAAGAAAGCAATGATAGATATATGAAAGGATTGAAGGATTTTGATCACAGAACATATATCAACATCTCAGATCCAATACAATACATTACAGTGATCCAGAGGCAAGAAAAGGTGTTGCATTACATGGAAAGGTAAAAAAATTTCACAAATTCTGCCAAGGAGGAAGAAAAAGGAAGTTGCAGAGCTGAAAAAGTGTCTCCCCTTTGCAAAATGAACTCATTATGGCTTTTACAGTGCAAACCACGACCCCAGGAGAGAGAAACGTGAGAAAACATGCAAGGGGTTCAACCATTGACCAAAATGCCATAAAAATAGCATGGGCACCCTGACAGACCCATTCCCTGACATTTTTAACCATGCTGGGAGAGAATGCGAGCCATTCTTCATTAAAAACGGTGGTTGAAACGTCATTTCTGTCCATGACCACGTGCTAGAGACGTTTCTTGATTTTCTCTCTCCAAACTCCACCAAAATGAAAAAACGACACTTGAATCTTATAGATAATTTCACCAGATTTCCATTGATATAAAGAATGTGAAAATCTGAGCTCTAGATCGAAAGTTATGGCCATTTGAAAATTTAGGGCAAAACAGGGCCAAATCGGGTCGGCGAGAATTTTTTTTGAATTTTTACCTTTTTGGTCGTTCGGAAAAAATTTCTAAAATTTTCCCACGCTCCGTAAGTCTAGGTGCCATGTGGCAAGTTTTCGTTGGGTGCAAGGCCCGTCCTACTCCATTTTTCTTTATTTTAGCCTTTGGAAGATTTTCCAAAATTTCCCCGCAATGCCGACGAGCTGGGACACATGTCACGCTCTGATTGGGCGTGCAATAAGGGGGCGGGCTTTCCCTTTAAATTTTCTTTTGCCCCACCTAGACACGTGGCAAGATTCTATTGGCTCGCAATAAGGAGGGTGGGTTTTTCCTTCTGAATTTTCCTTTATTTTCTCCTTGGGAAACTTTTCCAAATAATCCTTGTGCCCCGCCACTCCTTAACACGTGTCCTCATGTGATTAGTTGGCGGAGACTCTGTAGGCATTTTAACTTTTGCGCCAATGTTTTGGGAAAAATTCCTAATTTCCACCTGCACTCCGCTGGTCTGAACCTCCTTGGACATGTGGCATGTTTCTATTGGCCGCGGGGCCATCCTTCAAAAAAATTTCTTGCGCCAACACTTAGTCGATTTTTCCAACTTTCTCCCTTGGGCATGTGGCAGCAAATGATTGGTCGGCGGGCCTATGGGGAAAAATTCTTCCTTTTGAAACCTTTTCTAAAACACTTGGTAAAAAACCAAGTTCTCCTCCAACCCCCACCACTCCTTGACACGTGGCACGTCCTGATTGGCTGCGGGCTTTCTAGGGGAAATTTTCCCACAAAAACTCTGCCGAGCCATAACTTGAAAAATACATGGATTTAGGATGAAAATTTTACCTTTCTGGAAAGTTGAGAAAGAGCTCTATCTAATGGTTCCATTTTCAGAAGGTTTTGAGTTCCTAAAAAATCAAAATATTATGACTGAGGCACAAGAGAGGGGAGAATGGAAGGAGTTAGCCACAAAAAATGAGCAGGGGCACATTTTGGATAACAATTTTGGTGATTTAAAGGGGTCATCTACCTGCTGGATGAAATTACCAGTTGCCTGAAACAATCCATTGGGCATGGAGTCATTAAATTCTCTATTTGGTACCGCAACTGACTATAACATTGCAAGGAGGAACATGGAATATCACTTGATGGAGCAAGGCCTGCAAACACATTCCCAGGAACAACAAGCTCGTGCCCAAGCAATTAGGGAAAGTAAAAATAACCTACAGCAAAACAACGTGCACAAGCACTTAGGGAATGAAAACCTAAGCTAATATTTACAAGGTGGACAAATTTCCCTTTAGTAGCAATGCTTTATATGGATCCCATTGACTGGAATCTACAGTTCTTCGCCATCCAATGAAGATAATTGGAAGGCATTGCTGTCCTTACACTTTGTGACCATGTATGGGCCACTCCAAATGGCATCAAATTTTGAATGCCTTCCCAGTTTTTCTCTTTCTGCATCCCATTTTAACACTAGATCTCCAACTTGGAAGGATCTATTCTTGGCCTTTCTATCAAAGGTCTTCTTTATCAAAGCCTGATCCTTCTCCATTGCTTGGGATGCTTGATTTCTGATTTCTTAGAGCTCCATCAATTCTACATATCTAGCCTCCATGGCCTCAAACTCCAACAACTCCAACTATTTCATGAGTTCCAATGTTGGCAACTCAAGTGATATAGGCAAGATTGCCGCTCTTCCATAAACAAGCTTGAATGGAGAGTTACCTGTAGATCTCTTGGGAGTTATCCTATCAGCCCATAAGGCTGATTTCAATTTGGTATGCCAAGACCTCTAATTCTCATCAAGAGTCCTCCTAATGATCCTCAACAAGTTTTTGTTTGTGGATTCAGCCTAGCCGTTACCCTAAGGGTAATAGTTTGATGAAGTACTTAGGTAGATCCCATTCTTGACAGCCCATTTAGTCACCTTGGATCCAATGAATGCCAATGTGTTGTCTGATACTATTGTAGCTGGTATGCCAAACCTGGTTGCTACTCCCTCATAGAAGTCTAGGATACTAGATTCATTTGCCTCCTTGAGAGCTACTACTTCATTCCATTTAGTGAAGTAATCCCTGGCTGTTAAAATCCATTTGGGCCCTTAACTTGAATTGGGATTAATGACTCCAATGAAGTCCAAACCCCATTTGCATGAATGGCTGGTCAACTGAAATTGGATGCAATGGAAGGGCAGCTAGTCTTTCTTTACCTGTGAAGAATGCACAATTCTTGTACCTCTTGATCAATGCGTAGCAATCACTAAAAATTTTGGGCCAATAATAACCAGCCCTCATGATCTTTAGAGCTGTCACTCTTGGTGCAAAATTACCACCAGCTGGTCCACCATGGAACTCTTCCAACATCCTTTGAATCTGATTTGTACTGATGCATCTCAGTAGCACTCCATTCACATCTCTCTTGAACAAAACACCATCAACAAGGGCGTATGGGACAACCTGCAATCTGAAGTGTCTTCTTTGGGTCTTGTTCATCTCCAGAGGGCATAGAACTTTGCTTAGGAAGTGCATTATACCTTGGGTCTAGCAAGGAGTGGGGACATCATTATTTTCCTCTTGGGTGCTACTTTGCTCATGACTATCTTGTAACGCCAAAATAGCCTCCTTTTCATTGCATGCTTCCTTTTGTTTTCCCAAAATCAGCTGCTCACACAATCCTTTCCCTCTGACCAGCTTGGTGATCTTGATTTCAATGTCATACTCCATGACACGAGTGATCTAACCTGCCCTTTTTTCATTTAAGTCTTTGTTTAGGAGGAAGTCCTTAACTCCCACATGAGAAACCAACAACTGGACCTTGTTGTTTGAGACTAAATGCTTGAATTTCTTCAAGCTTATGATTACTGCAAGAACATGCTTCTCAATAAAAGAATACCTCACCTCATAGTCCTCCAGGCTTTGGCTGAAGAAAGCAATTGGCTACTCATCATTGTCCTTGTTCTGTTGTACCAAAATGGTAGAAATGGTATCATTACCCCCAAATGCATAGAGGATGAAATCCTTGGAGAAATCCAGGTTGATGAGAGTTGGTGCTTGAGAGATGGCTTCTTTGATTACTTCAAAACTCTCCTTTCCTTCTGTTGTCCATTTGAAAGCCATGCTTTTCTTTAACATCTTGGTGATGGGTTTGAAAAGGGCTGCAAAATCTGGGACAAACCTCCAAACAAAATTTATTTTCCCCAAGAAACTCTGAAGGGCCTTCTTGTGGCTTGGAAATGGTAGTGCTCTTATGGCTTCGAATCTTTCTGGATCAATTGCTAATCCTCCTTTAGAGACAATGTGGCCAAGGAGTTTTTCTTCATGGGCTAGAAAAACAAACTTTTTAGGATTCAAGGATACTCCAAATCTTCTGCACCTTTGGAACACTTGTCTCAAATGAAGGAGGTGGTCTACTGCATTTTTTGAAAAAACAGTGATATCATGAAGATATATCAGCACTGTGTTGTTAATCAAACCTTTGAACACCATGTCCATTGCTCTTTGGAAGGTGGCTCCAGTGTTGGACAACCTAAATGGAATTTTCCTGTATGCATAAGTCCCCCATTTGGTTGTGAAGGCTGTCTTGAACTGATCTTCTTCCTTCACCATAATCTGATTATACCCTAAATAGCCATCAAGTAATGAGAACCTCTCGGAGCCAGCAACAACTTGTAAAATTTGCTCCATAGAAGGAAGTGGGTAATGGTCCTTAAGAGATGCTCTATTCAAATCTCTGAAATCAACACACAATCTGATTTCCCCACTCTTCTTTCTAACTAGAACCAAGTTGGCAACCCAACTAGAATGCTTGATTGGGAATATGATTCTTGATTCAATCAACTTATTTAATTCCTTCCTCATGAGAGGCTCCATCTGTGGATTGACTGGCCTTTGTTTTTGCCTGATGGGCTTAGCATTTGGGTCCAATTTAATGGTGTGTTGAGTTAACTCGGGACTGAAACCTTTCAAATATTCATAGCTCCAAGCAAACACATCAATGAATTCTTGACAAAGTTGTATGAACTCATACCTTTCTTGTTCGGTTGTCATTTTACCAACTTGGAGTGGTTTTCCTTCTCCCACCAAGGTGGATACTGAATCCTCTCCCTTGACTTGGATGTTTGCTTTCTCCTTCCTAAACTGATCATTAGGATTAAAAATGGACTCCAAAGTAATGATTCCCTTTGGTAGTTTGTTGGTTATCATCTGTACCACTTGGTCACCATACTGCTGCTCCAACTTTTCCTGATTTTTAGCTGAGAACCCAGCCTCTTCTTGTAAGAAATGGATGATTTGCTAATCATTTTCAAACACTTGCCAACTTACATTGTTGTCCGGCACTGAAGGCCTCATAATCACATGGATGTTTGGCTACACCCTATCCTTTTGAATGCTCTCCACAATGTTGAAGGCTGCCCCAATTGCTACAACCCTGTCAGCAGCTTGGTTCTCTTTCTTAGGAATGGATTTGCTGCCAAAACGCTCAAAATCTTCAATGAGGTCCCACACCCTGTTCTTATAGCACTTGAGTAGATCATTCTTGATAGCATGGTGTCACTTGACCTGATTGACAATCAACTCACTATCACCAAAGACTTGCAAGTTCTTTACTCCTCTCTTGATTTCCCAATGCAGTCCTTGCACCAAGGATTCATATTCAGCAGTGTTATTTGAGCATGCAAATTGAAACCTAAAAGCTGAATAATACTTAACTCCTTGAGGTGAAACCAACATGGCTCCCCCTCCTTCACCTTGTCTAGTCCTTGATCCATCAAAAAATAACTGCCATACCTCATTGTCATCCTTGTGGTCTGACTTGGTGATGCTAGGAATAGGCTGATCTTCTTCATATATGCAATAGACTCCTAGCTCAGATTCTTCTACTTCTTGATAAGGATCGAAAGCATGCACCTTGTTTACCCATTCATCAAGGGTTAGATCTGGAATGCTTCCAACCTTGGTGTCAGCTTCATCAGTGCTTGGGTGATCTTCTTGATCAAACGCTGAACAATTGGCATTGATCTGACTTGGAGTGTAGGGTTCAATGTGAAAGTTTGCAATAGGCTCAGACCTGATTGTGGCCTTGGTTCCATATCTTATTCTGAACAACATGTGTGACCAATCAGCAGATAAGTAACCTCCAATCTTAGCTGTGAAATCCCTTGACAAACATAGGGCAAAAAGTGGAGGAAGGTCTATCACTGAGACATCTTGCAAAACAACCACGTTGGGACATGCATGCAAGGTAAGACTCAATTTTTTTATCACTCCAACTGTTGTCACTACTGTCCCATCTAATTGCACTACCCCTTTGGATATGACTTCATACTGAATTCCCAACTGATCAGCTATTTTCTTGGGCATTACTGAACTGCTTGCTCCGAAATCAATCATGCAATTGTGTACTAAGTGATTTCCAATGATCAATGAAACATAGAATGGAGGGGGCTTCAACATTTTACCTTGCTATCCTCCATGACTCCCCTCAGGTTGGGCAGCATTTGTGAGCACCTTCTCATGCATTTGGACTTGCTGATTTGAGGCTGACAAGTCCTTCATGGCAGCCTGTAGGAAATCTCTTTGTCTTGGGATAGAGAGTGATTCCCACATTGATATGTTTACATTTGTCTTCTTCATCTGATCAATGACATTGAATGGAGATGAAGCATCCTATTTGCTATCCCTTGGCCTGCACATTCATTCCTTTTATATGGGCAGCAACAAATGGCATTTGAGTTGGCCTAGGAACTTTTTTAGGCAGTCCTTGTGTATTTGGAGTTGGATTTTGCTTGCCAATATTTTGTGAAGTGATGGAAGGCTGTGGATTACCCAGAGCTAATGGTTGTTCTTCACCCAAATTTCTTTTTTTTGACCTTGTGTTGGCTGCAAAACTTTGGGGAACCGTGTGATTCATGCCACGAAAGTCTTCTGCCTGCCAGTTTACAAGTGTAGTATCATTTGGGGCTGATTGCTGCTGGAATGTTTCTTGTTACTAGTCATTTCTTTGACTACCTTCACCCTCCACACTAGTTGAAGTCACCATTAATGCTTGATTCAAGGCACCGTTGAAGCACATCGACTGGTTGTGAGGTTCATTTCATGGAAAACACCAATCATACTCTTGGTCCATGTTATTTTGTACTGACACTAATGCTTTAGAGGCTAGATATAGCGTTGGGGTTATAGGGTTGAAATGGTCTATTAGCAGGAGGCCTTGCTTGATTTAGATTTGCAGCCGGATTGGGTGGTCTTTGAGGTTGATATGGCTGCCTGTTAGGTTGAGCTTGAGGCTGGAAGGAAGGTCTAAAACCTTGGGCTTGCTGTCTCTTGAGTGTAACTAGCTTATTACCTAGGTTTTGCAATTGCTTCATAACTTCTTGAAATTCATTTGAGGCACTAGAAGATGAAGTGGAAGCTTCACTTGAATTTTGATTTCTAGGAGTGGGGATAGGAGCCAAATTAGGCATTTGATTAGTATTTGGGCTCTCTAAACTTGCAAACAATGGCATTGGGGGTCTAGGGGCCAGCTTGTCAGCTTGAATCAAACAATTTTCAGCTCTAATGGCAATGCTATAAGCAATGGGAATAGTTGTGCCTCCCATGGATTGAATTAACATAGAAATATCAGAATTCAAAGCTTTAAGGTAATAAAGGAAAGCACCTTCTGCTGTTGGCCTGACTGCCACTGGAATTCTCTCCCAAGTCCTTTGAAATCTGAAATTAAAATCAGTCAGCTGCTCATTGGGAGCTCTCTTGATGGTTGTCAGCTGCTCCAAAAGGGAAAAGTTGTCTCCTTTCTCTCTAAACTACTCATGGAGAGCTATGCATAGCTGGTTCCAATTTTGAATAGAACCTGAGGCAAGACTCCTGAACCATTGCAAAGCTTTCCCTTTGAATGAAGATGCCAACAATTTGACAGCAACTTGCATCTCATTAATCTCATGGATTGCACAAATGTTGGCGATGTCCTTGACATGATCTCCAGGAGTAATTTGATTCTCTCCAGTGAAGTATGGGATGTTCTTCAATGCTGCAACTGGAATTGGATTTTGTACATTGAGAGCAAGTGGGCTGTTGCCAGTGAAATTGACATAAGGGTTGTTTTTGTGCCATTCTGATTGGCCTTAGAACCCTTGTTGATTGAATGAAAGGCCTACCAGGTGGAGGAGTTGAGAGAGTTCTGTTTGGTGGAGATGGAGATCTTTGGATTCTCCTCCCTATTTGCCTTCTTCTTGGACATAACTACAGATATTTGAACAACACCTCTTCTTCTCCAGCTCTTGACCTTGTGGTGATTCTTCTCATGAGTTTTCAGGCCTGACTACTAAAATCAGCTGATTCTTCTTCCTTGGAGTTGCCAGATGTGTAATTTATAGCTCTTTGAAGCAAGAAACTTGCAAAAAATGCACATCAATTTTGTTGCAATGAAGATGAAGACTTCTATGTCCCACCAGGCATGCCAAAAGTGTTGTGGTAAATCAGCAGCACCCCTGGATGCTGACCAAACTTCTAATTTGATCATTCTAAGCATCCGATGTGATTGCACAACATTAAATCCTCTTCCCAAGTGTGGGATTTGTAAAATGGAAGAGAAATCTCCATATTAGAGGCTGGTTCCTCAACTCCTTTGATCAGCTAATTCACTTGTACAATTGCAGAGGTTTAAACTCCTAAATCCACTCTAAATTCCAAGGAGACATAGATAGGGAATGTAAAAAAAGAAAGAACTAATGCTAATAGGTGATGCACCAAAGGAGTTGTAGACACCTGATGCTGCATGAAATACACAATCCATAAGGAAACACATCACAAAACATGCAAAAATACTCAAAATGTAATGAAATATCAAGAAATCAATGATAGATATATTAAAGGATTGAGGGATTTTAATCACAGAACATATATCAACATCTCAGATCCAGTATAGTACATTACAGTGATCCAGAGGCAAGAAAAGGTGCTGCATTACATGGAAAGGTAAAATTTCTTCACAAATTCTGCCAAGGAGGAAGAAAAAGGAAGTTGCAGAGCTGAAAAAGTTTCTCCCTTTGCAAAAATGAACTCATCCTGGCTTTTACAGTGTAACACCATGACCCCAGGAGAGAGAAACATGGGAAAACATGCAAGGGTTTCAACCATTAACCAAAATGCCATCAAAATAGCATGGGTGCCCTGATAGACCCATTCCCTGACATTTTTAACCATGCTGGGAGAGAATGCGAGCCATTCTTCATTAAAAACGGTGGTTGAAACGTCATTTCTGTCCATGACCACGTGCCAGAGGAGTTTCTTGATTTTCTCTCTCTAAACTCCACCAAAATTCAAAAATAACCCCAAAATCTTGTAGAGAATTTCACCAACTTTCCATTTATATAAAGAACGTGAAAAACTGAGCTCTGGATCGAAAGATATGGTGATTTGAAGTTTTAGGACAAAACAGGGCCAAATCAGGTTGGCAGGAATTTTTTTTGAATTTTTACCTTTTTGGTCATTTGGAAAATTTTCCAAAATTTTCCCATGCTTCACAAGTCTAGGTGCCACGTGGCAAGTTTTCATTGGGCATGGGCCCCTCTTGCTCCATTTTTATTTTTTTTAGCCTTTGGAAGATTTTCCAAAATTTCCCTGCCATGCCAACGAGCTGGGACATGTGTCACGCTCTGATTGGGCACGCAATAAGGGGTGGGCTTTCCCTCTGAATTTTCTTTTATTTCCACCTTGGGAAACACGTGGCAAGAATTCTCCCCATGCTCCACCACTCCAGGACACATGTCCTCATATGATTGGAGGGTGGACGTTTCGGGCCTTCTAAACTTTTCCTTTTGACTTTCTCCTTAGGAAACATTTTGCCCAAAAATCTAATTCTTCCTCGCGGCCCACCGATCTGAGCTCTGGTGACACTTGTCCTCATTGTGATTCAGCTTGGAGGAGACTGGTTGCAGGCATCCTCCATTGAACTTTTGCGCCAATTTTTTGGGAAAATTTCCCAATTTCCACCCGCGCTCCACTAGTTTGAACCTCCTTGGACATGTGGCATGTTTCTATTAGCCGTGGGGCCTTCCTTCAAAAAAATTTCTTGCGCCAACACTTAGTCGATTTTTCCAACTTTCTCCCCTGGGCACGTGGCAGCAAATGATTGGTTGGCAGGCCTGCGGGGAAAAATTCTTCCTTTTGAAACCTTTGCCAAAACACTTGGTAAAAAACCAAGTTCTCCTCCGACCCCCGCCACTCCTTGACACGTGGCACATCCTGATTGGCTGCGGGCCTTCTAGGGGAAAATTTCCCACAAAAACTCCGCCGAGCCATAACTTGAAAAATACATGGAGTTAGGAGGAAAATTTTACCTTTCTGGAAAGCTGAGAAAGAGATCCATCCAAAGGTGCCATTTCCAAAAGGTTTTGAGTGCTTGAAAAGAAAATTTTTGTGACTGAGGCACAATAGAGGGAAGAACCAAAGGAGTTAGCCACAAAATGAGCAGGGGGCACATTTTGGATAACAATACTTTGCTCCAAGAATCTTTTGCATATATACATTGATATCAAACTGGGCTCTCTTCACATATGGATGAATTGTGATGAGAGCAAACTCTTTTTCCATGAATTGTGCACTGAAGAGATTTGGACATTGGTATTCCCCGATTTGGATTAGGAAATGAATTCCTGAATGATGCTTGTCACTGAGAAGACAGTGAACTTGGAATAGTTTTCACACAAGCTCCATTAATGCTCATTTGTCACTGACGTACTTAGGAAGTTTCCATGGAGTACCCGTAAAGTTGCTTACGCAAATGTAGGAAAAAGATGAAAATTGAATAAACCATGTTCCCCATTGGGAAATGACATTCATGGCTTCTTTGGAAAATGTTTCCTTTGTATTCCTATTCATGCTTTGAATCACATGGAAAGTAAATGCATCGTTGACCCTTTTGAAATGGTGAGAGCTATTTTTGAAACTTAGTTGCCGATAATAATAGAAAACACTATTTGATGGACCCATGACCCCTCTTGTTTTGAGTCTAGAAAATAACTTTCTTCTTACCACTGCATAATTCAGATACGATGTCATGTAGAAGCATCCAATCATCTTAACTTCGATCAATTGTTTGTGAAGGGTATCACTGATGATGGTGGCCCAATCCACAAACTCTTTCTTGGCAAGGATGATATAGATAAACTGATACATCCATAGGTGGAAAATCCTAGAAGAGGGTAAACTAAAAACTAGACTTAGGAGAGTAATCATGTCACCGATTTCTTCCACGAATTCAACGTGGTACAGTTCTTTAGGAAGTTAGTCAATTCGAGGCCTCTTGGTCACTAACTAGTTGTTATTAACCATCTTGCTCCACTTGAGGGGTTCTTCATCCCAAAATTCTTGTGCTGACTGGGGAGTGATATCTACATTCTCAGGAAAGTCAGGTAGGCCAAGAAATTCCTCAATGTGCTCTAGTGTGATTAAGAGGAAAGGCTCGTGATTATCTTTAAAAATTCCTCATCTCTTGGGATCATAATGTTCCGCGCAAGTGATAACCAGCTCTAGAAACTACACCGAGATAGGAAATGATGTTGCTTAGGGTAGACCACTATGGTAAAGCATGTCTGAGAATATGCTTTTACCTTCATTTTTCACCGGTTCGCAGAATTGTTGCACATTGATGTGACCCAGATTTGTTTTAGTGATATTGTCATATGCTGACTTAATGGATCTGGGAGGAATTATTCCTTGGAATTCATACTTAAGTGCAGATTTGTTTGATTTCTCCACTGGCTTCCTCAATCTTCCTACAGATTTATTAGATTTTTTGGCCATTATGAATTTTACAGAAAAAATGACTCAGGCACGCAAAACAATGCAAGTGGGGTCGGGTCTCAGTCTCTAAATCTCTCGTCAATGTAAGAAAAATATGATTCGTTTTAATATTATTATTATTATTATTATAATAATAATAATAATAATAATCGGTGCCGGTTACAAATTTTTTATTCTAGTGACAACAATTTATTTATTTATTTTTCCACGGCAAATTATCCTTGGTATGCGTGAATTGTAACTTCTTGTTTGTGTGAAAATCTCCTGATTTTAATGACCGTGTACTTCAAAATTTACTTATTCTTTGTGTTCTTTTGATCTATGTGTGACTATACTTGCTAAATCCTCCTACAAATGCATTGATACTCCTGGAGAGTGCATGGAGAAGCTTTGTTGAATGTTTTGACTTTCCTTCTAAAAAATGCGTGGAATCTTCTTGTCTTCTTGTGACTACTTTCCCTCCTAGGCGTGGAAATCTTAAATCTTTTCTTTCTTTGGACTGTTATGCTTTGATTTGCTGGAAGATTGTTTTATGATTTGTGTGGATTGTTCTATTCTTCCTAAGCGTTGAAAAGTGTTCTCTCTTGGGCTATGCATAGCCTCCTTTGGACTGCTCTTGCCTCTTATTCTTTCCTTCAAGTTAATTCTTCTTTATATTGCTCCTTGGAAAATGTGTGGAGGAATTATTTATCTCTCACACCTGGTAATAGCTCTCCCTTGGGAAAGGTGTGGAAGGAGTTCTTTGCTTGTGTTTTTTTTTGGCTCTATGTTGTCCCAATGTGTGGAATCTTCAAACTGCTCCTTCCTTCCTCCTTGCTGCGTGAAAACTTGTTTCTCTTTGCTAAATTTGTTCCATTCAATGCGTGAAGACTCCCTTGTGGACTATTTTATCTTTGTTTTGACCAATGCGTTGAAACTTCTTCTTGTGTATTTCCTTTCCTTCAGGCTGTGCGTGAAAGGTTGTGTTATTTTTGTTGTATTTTGGTCTGATTTTCGATTGTTCCTCTTCAATGCATGATTATCTCTTCCCCCCCCCTCTGGTTGTGCATGGAATCTTGCTTGGAAACCTTTCTCTCTTTCTTGAGCTATCTTTTATTGTTCCCACGTGGTCCCCTTGTACATAAGAAACAAACAAACAACAAAAAACAAGAAAAACATATTTTAATGGATTGTTTTCTTTCCTCTCCCACGCATGGAAAGGATTCCTTACCAATGCGTAGCTTTTAAGAACACCTGGTGAATGCGTAGTAATTGGTTGAGGGATATGATAAACTATAACTCTGAGACGTTCCTCTAGAAGAAATAAGAAGAAATTGGAAAGCTTCGCACGACTCTTTCCAATGAGTTTAACGAAAGGATTTTATGAGGATTTAGGAAGCTTCCTCGCAACCATTTCTTATTTGTCCCATTAAAACAACTTCCCTCTTTCTCGAGTAGTGGCATTAATTGCTATGGGGAAGTTGGGAAATAAATTGCCAATCGCCAGCGGAAATGTCAAGGCTGGCTGGCAATCCCCGTTTTATTTCCCCATGTGGGAAATCGGCAGATTTTTTACCCGTTTGCCAATTCATTGATTTGGTAATTGGTGGAAAAAATCCCACAAGCGGGAAATTAAAATAAATTTTCCAGGAAAGGGGAAATCCGGGTCCGGGAAGCCATTTTAGCATTCCCGGCAATTAGAAGCAGAAGCTTACTTCCCCGGCAATAAAATAAAAAATTTGTCGAATGAATTTTAATAGTTATTTAATTAAAAACCCCAAATTTAATTAAAAAATGATTTTATCAAATAAAGGATAATAAATTAATTAAATATTAATTATTAATGCATTTTAAGACCTGGCGGGAGGAGTTCTTGCCCGAAATGGACGAAACGAAGACCAGAACGATCACAAAAATGAGATGATCGTGATGAGAAAGATAAATCACGCAAGTTAACACTTTTGAAAAAATTCAAAATTTCCATTTTTTATTAATTTTGTGAAGTCAAAATTAGCTGATAAGAATTGGCTCTTATTGGGGACAACGACTTTACGGACACAGCAACGGACCCAGACCAAAATATTCACGAACATGATCTCAAAATGATGGGGCACAAAAACTAGGATGATACAAGAGAGGAGACCGAAAGACGGGGAAAAGAAACAAACCAAAATCCTTGTTACTTATGTACGTACAGGGGACAACCTGTTTTCGATTTTGATAGTGCTTGAGATATTTCTCGTTGTAGTGCAAAGACAAATGAGTTCCTTCAAGATACACCAAGTAATAGGTGTTATCTCCACATAAATTTCTGATCTTGAATGGGCCTAGCCACAATGAATCAAACTTCCCATGCTTTCCTTTTGATTCACGTTTTTTGTCCTAGAGAAGAACCAAGTATTTGATTTGGAATTGCCTCTCTTAAGTTTTCATGTCAAACAACCTCTTCACTTTGGACTGATGTTCCTCGATCCTGTTTTCCACTTAACTTCTTTGTTCCTCAAGATTGCTTAGGAACATGATCCTTTTATCTAACACATTGGTGAAACATTCATCATCAACTGCTTGAGCTTATCGTAATGCTGGTAACTCCAATGTGATGGGAATTTGAGCATCATTTGCATAAAAAAATTGAAATGGAGACATCCTGATTGCTCTTTTGGGAGGTATGCGGTCAGCCCACAATGCATCATATATCATTTTGTGCCAAGTTCTTTGATTTTCTTCTACTAACTTGCACATGATAGTAATGATGTTCTTGTTACTGGATTCTGCCTTACCATTTCCCTGAGGGTAGTAATCTGACGAATGAGACAAAGATATCCCATACCCATAACAAAAACCTATCATCTCTGCAGAAGAAAATTTGAGGCATTGTCCGTCACGATCTTGTGTGGAATTCTATAAGAAACCAATATATTTTCTTTGATGAAGTCACAAATTGCCGCAGTAGATGTTTGTTTCACTGGTATAGCTTCTACCCATTGTAAAGTAGTCAGTTGCAGTGAGCACATGAGTATGACCAGCACTAGAATTAGGATTCAAAACCCTGATGAAATATATAATCCATTATTGAAAGGGTTCTTCAATGACAACTGGCTTCAAAGGAAAAGCTGCCAATTTTGCTCTTCCAACAAATTGTTGACAAACTTTGCATTTTGTCACCCATTTCTGAGCATCAGAAAACATAGTAGGCCAATAATAATGTGCTCGCAAAATTTTATGAGTTGTTACTAGGCCATAGAAATGACCACCACATGCATGATTGTGAAAAGTTTCAAGCAACCTAGGTTGTTGTTCCTTATTGACACATTTGAGGAACATGTCGTCAACTGCTTTCTTAAACAAAGTGTTGTCCCAAATGACATACCTGGTAGATCTTAATTTGATAGCTCTCTTTTCCTTAGATGTCAGATTCTCAAAACATTCACCATATGTGAGAAAGTAGGCTATATCAGAATACCATTTGTCTGTGGTATTGACAAAAACTACCAGTGGTAAACCTTCTTCAACTAGTTCTTCTTCAGAGTCATCTCGTGGCTCATTCTCCGCAGGACCGCAATGAGTTGGCAGAGTCCTCTTCCACGAACTAACTTGGTAGGCTTGATATCCAAATCATATTCCTAGATCTTGGAGACCCAATTACCTCTTTTAGATCTTGGTTCTTGTTGTGTCAGCATCGATTTAATTGCTGTGTATGGAACTAAGACTTTGGTATGCGAATTCAACACGTAGTACCTAAAATGTTTCAAGGCTCTCACCACCACGTACGCATGTCTCTCAAGGGGGTGTAATTAAGTTCGTGTTTCTTGAATCCATAAGGAATTAGAAATATTATATTGGTAATAAAGACTCATGAATGTAATAGGAGATTCTACTCCTTCTTGATTGTGTTGAGTGAGGATGGCAGAGATTATTTGTGGTGAAGCATAGCAATAGATTATGAAATCCTTTTTAAAATCAAGACACACCGATTTCTTGAATCCATATCTCATGAATGTAATAGGAGATTCAACTCCTCCTTGATTGTGTTGAGTGAGGATGGCAGAGAATGTAGGGGATTTTGCAATAGCACCCTTGATTTTTTCAAATGCCTCTCTACCTTCCTTCGACCATTTGAAGGATTCTTTTTCTTTCATCATATCAGCTATTTCTTTAGTCAGCTCAGTGAAATTTGGCACGAACCTTCTCAAAAAGTTCACCTTCCCAAAGACTGAGTGGACTCCAAGCTTACTTGTAGGTAAAGAAAGATTCTTGATAGCTTGAATGTGCTCATGATCGATTTTAGTTCCTTAGAAATAATACGACATAGGATTTTCCCTTCTATGACTCTGAACATGAACTTTTTTGGATTTAGAGAAATCTTATAAATTCTACACCTTTGCAATATTTTCTCTAAATCTCTTAGGTGATCTTCCCATTTCTTCGAGAACACTGACAAGTCATCTAGGTATATCACGATGATCTTGTCTTTATAATCTGCGAATGCCATATCCATAGCCCTTTGAAAAGTAGTGCTGACATTGATCAAACCAAAAGGCATTCTTCTATACGTAAACGTACCCCAGGGGGTGGTGAACGTTGTTTTATGTTGGTCTTCTCTAGCCACTTCAATCTGATTATAACCAGAGAAACCATCTAGCATGGATAGCATTTTCGATCCAGTTACTGCCTGCAGAATATGGTCCATGACCAGTAGTGGATAATTATCTTTCAAGGAAGTTTGATTAAGATTACGAAAATCCACACAAATCCTAATTTCTCCATTTTTCTTGCGAACTGGTACAATATTAGCTATCCAAGTCAAATGTCAAATAGGAAACACTATCCTCACATCTAACATCTTTTGAACTTCATGGAATATTTTTCCCACTATCTTGGGATGTAGTCATTTTTACCCCCATCACAAAAGAAAGGAACCCCATGCGCGCTGGCCTAACAACCAGCAGATGTTGGGCACTCACTCGAGGCACACGCGGGTGCCGAGCCTCTCTTTTATGTGAGTTTAGTGGGAAACATCATCTATGATTTGTGTTTAAGAGATTTCAAAAGGATTTAAGACATACAAGAAACATAAAGCTCATAACGGCCTCTAGATCCTTACAGTCATTTCAGACTGTGTACTTAACAAATTATATAAATTGTACCATAGCAAAAATAAGTATACAAGCATCCATACTTAGCATAAAATGAAAGAGAACTTATGGAAAATATGTATGCATCAAAATCATTGATATTCATATATATATAACAGGTAACCTCATTACATCCATGGAGCCATTACAGAGTGTCACATAGAAGCAGACCGTAGTAATGCATTGTAACTAGACTAATGTAACTATGCTACCAAAAAAAGAAAAAATTACAATCCCCCTGCCCAATACATCCTTTCCCAAATGCAATTACCCACTAACAGAGTTCTTACAGTATTTCTGCAGAGCTTCGCCCACACTCTAAGTCCTCCTGTTTACTCTACAGGCGCTTGTATTTATATTTATGGAATGCCAACTCATCCTCATCCTCAGATCTAATGCCAAGTGTCTGAATGTGGTCCTCCATGCGAGCATGCTCCTCTAGGCCTGAGCTTTCCACTTTATACCATGATGTGCTTCTAGAAGCTTCTACTGCAGGCATGCTCCTTCCTGGGCCAACCTATCGCCAGGCTGGCACCTTATCCATCCAGCATGCACAGTCGGGTCATGATTTTCACGTGTTCTGCCCCGAACACCCAATTTGACTAAGTCCCGAACCCTTGGTTCTGTCCGCGTGCACCGCGCGTGCCACGGGCTTCCTTAAACCCTTTTCTTAAACCCTTCTCTGCACGCTTTGTCCTTGCACACCTTTCTTTAACTTGGGCCTTGCGCGCCTACGCGCCTTTTGTACTTAGTCAATATTATAGGGGCCCAACATCACCCCACACTACACCTGTTCTCCGTCTACAGGAACACTTCCCTTAGTGAAAGAAAGAATACAATAGGCTTACGCCTAGGAAAAAGAATAAGGGGATGAAAGAATGGGGAAAGAAGAAAGAATGGGAGAGTGAAAGAATCACTGTAACAAACTGGGAAAATCCTTTTGCAAGTCGGCCTCCAACTTGTTCCAGGCATGGACTTCATCCTGCACCCTCTGACAGAGGTCATCGACCAGAGTGCTCACCTCCTCAAAACTTAGTCCATCTCCTTCTGCGCTCATGGTATCAGTGATCTTCTCCAACTCCTTGCATATATCCTCCAGCATGTCCATTCTTCATGTAATACATAGATATAGTTCCTTCAACCAATTTTTTTATTGAACCCTTTAATGTTTCAATGGCTTCAGACTTCTTCTCAACCTTGGCAAGGATTTTGTCTCTTTCCACCCTATTCCCCTTTTTTTCTCCTATGGAACTCCTTGAGTTCCACTTCATGAGTGGTGACCAAGGCACCTGCCACTTTGTCTCTGTCCGCACAATTCTCGTATGTGGCCTCAGCAGTCTGGGAAGCATCCCTTACATCAGCAAGAACCTTGCTGTATTCACAATGAGAGTGCTATGATCTTCAACTTATCTTCCTTCTCTAGGCATGCGGCCACTTCTTCTATAGTCTCCAAGGCTAATGGCTACCTTTCCATGCTGAGGACCCTTGTTAAATCCTCCAAGCATCCCAAGGCAGATCCATACTTTTGTGCGGGTGATGCTAGGTCTAGATGCTTCAATAGTATGGCCTCATTGATAGATTCCACTTTCTTATACACAACGCTCACCTTGGCCTTTTCATTCTTCAACTCCCGCTGCCACTGGGCACTGATTAACTTTTCCTAGCTTAGCTCCTTGGTTAATGTAGATAAATTTTCCTCTTTCTTCTTTAGCTCCCCTTCCAAGTCCCTGATCCTATCATTGTACCTGAAGAGCCTAGCTTCTATCTCAACGGAGACCTTATTAAGCATGTTGCACAATTATTCATCTGAGAGCTGCTGGGTATCCACCACTGGGTTATCTTCTCTTGGTCTTGGAAATGTTATTACTGCCCCATGGCTTACCTCAAACTCTGGCTCATCAAGGTGGGACTCAATTTCCCATGAGATCATCTTCCTTGTCCATGGATAGGCAACCTCCTTGTCAAAATATGACATGCGTACAAGCTCCTGCACCAGAAGTATACTTTGGAACCGCACATGAAACACTTTCTTGGGGTCATCAATATAACCCATCTCTGGCCTCCCCCCTTCTGTGCACCTTCCTCCCATGCACGTACCCTTAGGTATACTTACAGTTAAAATGGGGCCTCTAGTGCTGCCGCATTCATCTTCTGCACTCTCCTCCTCCTTATTCAACAATGGCTCGGCGCTGTGTTCCACTTTTTCCTCCACTAGGGTCTCAATGTTCTTGGTCTCTTCTCCTTCCACCACCTTGGTTGTCTGCTCCTACGCAGAGCTTGGAACCTCTTACTTCTACGCGCTAGCCTCCTCATCTTTTCCCATGTCCTAGGTGCCTTTTCCTACCTGGCTATCCTTGTGCCACACAAAAAGGAACCCTTGTTCTTCTTCTCCACCTTCCTCCTCTGAATCATGTATATTGAAAACAGGCGGCACTTGATCTTTCCCAGGTCCTCTTCCCCACTTACTTCTTCTTCACTATCATCCTTCTCTCCTATGTACTTGTCCAAGTTTCCAACTTCTTCCGAGGTGGTCTCCTCTTCTACCCTCTGCTTCTTCCTAACTAGGGATTCCAGTGTAGGTGACTCTGTTTCTTCTTCTTCTGATGACTCCTTATTTGATGGCTTTTCTAGCTCTGGAGTCTTCTCTCTGATTATGGGCTTCTTCTTGTGCACGTACATACTAGGTCTGGTGCTTGTCCCAGGGGAACCTATTGCCTGTGTCTCCACCACACTTGGATTTTTCTTTTTTGGTTCTTTTTCCTCCCATTTGGGCACAAGTCTTTTCCTCCCAGTTGGATCCTGAGGTATAGATACCTCATTCTCTAGATATGTGCCCTTCTCTGACTTGGGTCTTATGCAAATGTAAACATGCATCATGGATCCTTCTGAAATGGGTAGATTCATGGGCCTTGTCATTTAAACTTCATGTGAGATGTACATCCACTATGTACATGCACTTACCGGGGTAGACCAACCCTTTGCACAATTCCCTGTGGTCTTGGTCCAGACTACCAAGGTCCAGCTTAAACTTCTTGGACTCCTTGAACCTGTTTACTCCCGCTTGGAAGTATTGAGTTGTGAAGGCAAAGGGGAGCTTGCACCATGGGCTCCATGTCTCATCTATGTCAATTTGAATCTGCCCAGGTAGAAATGCTGGTACACAACAAATTTTGCTTCTCCCCTAGTGGCCGCTAGCAGTTGTTTGGGAATTCTCCATTCTACCCTGAACGCATTCCTTAGGTGCGTGTACCACTTTTCCAAGCACGCCTTGTGCACTATTGTCATAGTGTCACAAGCGTATTTCTCAAACCTCTTGGCGGTTGAGGGGTCTTCAGTAGGGTACTCCCACACAAACTTGTTGGATGCATCTGGTACCCCGATCTCTAAAAACACAATGGTCAGTAGCATATTTCCAAAAAGGATCCTATCACCTTCCTTCGCGCAGTTGATAATTTCATCCATGATGAATGTGGAAAAATTATAGATGGTGCCCTCTAAAATCTTCCTACAAACATTCAACCATGGCTTATTGACTTGGGTCCATCTCTCCTGGCCATTTAGCTTTGACACCAGGTGTATGGCCATCTTCATTACTAGATCCTTAATGTCTGTGACATCATAATACCTTGACCCCTTCTTGTATGCATAAGTGGTGATAGTTTCCTTAATCACTTCTTTTTCAGTCAGTTCATCCTCCAAACCCATCTCCTTCACAGATGAGGCCTGTGAAATGTGAAATGAGCTGAGGAGTTATGTGCATCTTGCACCCTACAAAGTGGAAATAGTCCTCATGCACGTGACATCAGCCACTGATATAAGCACTCAGGTTTCCCAAAGTAGGGAAACTCAAAGAGTTGTAATAACCCTACCTTCTCCAATTTGACCTTCACGTCATCATTATATATGGGAAAACCCTCTGGTTTCCTTTTTTTGTTGGGGTGCACTAACTCCAGTGCCAACTCCTTTTTTATTGTGCTTGTCTGATGATTATAATCATTTACAGACATGTTCCTAAGATGGGACTCCCACTCCTTCCCCAATAACACTCCATCTGGGTACTGCATTTCTGCATACCACTCTTCATTTGTGTGTGCTTCAATTTCTTGTTGCTTGCCCTTGCCCTTTCCTTTGCCCTTCTTGGGTGTACTAACTGGTTTCTTGGGTGCCATTATTTAGGTCTTCTACCCAATTCAATCACTCCATGTTACTCTGTTCTTCTGCTCTCTCCAACCTTAGATCTCAAACTTGTGAAGAAAATTACTTAAACCAGTGCCCTAGTTTTTCAAACCCTAACTGGGATACTCCCTTCACAAGATGACATCTTCTCACACTTCTCCCATGCCCGTGAAATCCCTTCCTCCTGGTTCACAAATCTGAACTAGTTACTCACGCTTCAATCTCTCCAAATTTTTCTTCACACGGATCAGTTTTTTGGAAGCCCTAGTTTGCAAAGGTGCAAAAAGCACTTCGTTCTCCTTATACGCAAAGTGAAAAATGAAGTTCCTCGACCCCTTTATTTATAGTTTTTCCCTTTTTGAGCATTAAGTGCTACTTCACCTACCATCGTACTTTTTTCATTTAATGCAGCTTTTTCAAAAAAATCCTAACTTAAGCACTTTCCCTCACACACCCAACCTACATGGAAAATCCTTCAACCTTATGGTGTGCAACCAATCCAACCTGATAGGAGACTCTTGCGCATGCGCATTCAGCACCGAAGGCACTTCTTCTGTCCTAATTTTTACTCTCGCCTACCTCGTGTTGCTTAATGCACTTTCTCCTCCTTTGTACGTGGGATCTGAAAGTAGCTTTATCTTGGCACCAACCATCCTTTTTCCATCTTTTATCTCCATACACCTCTTTCAACCAGGCCATTCAACTAGGATTTTTAACACAAATTTCCTTGGCACTTTAACCATGCACTCCTTCACATTACTCCACCCCACACTAAAATGATGTGTGGTCCTCTGCGCACTCACAAATTCTCAAAAAGTAGCAATAAGGTTACCAGTGCCCAAGGCACAAAACAAAACAACAACGCAATAGGGAAACACGAGAAGATAAATGCATAAAGGAAAATTCTAAACTAACTAGAAAAACTACCTTATTTACAAACAGCAAGAAGACTTATTTATAGTAGGGCTTCAGCCTATTCCCATTGAAGTGTCCAAGAAATTTTTTCCCATCCAGCGCTTATAACTGGCACGTGCCCGAATCAAGGATGTACGAGATTGTGTAAGGACCCAACCAATGGACTTTCAACTTCCCAGGATGGCACAGAAACTTAGAATCATATAGTAAGACCATCTGCCCAACCTCAAACTTCTTGTTTCTAATGTGGTGATCATGCCAAGCTTTCTGATTTACTTTCTCTGTTGTTTGGCTCCACCTGGCGAGTGATCGTCTCTCATCCAGCTTCATTAACTCATCAATTCTTTCTTCCAGTGCTTTCTCATCAGCCAACCCTCCTGCACGTGCTATTCATAGAGAAGGTAACATGAATTCAACTGGTAGAATAAATTCCATGCCAAACACCATTTGAAATGGTGTGGCTTTGTTCATCCTTTTATAACGTTGTCCTGTAAGCCCATAATATTGCTGATACTTTGTCATCCCAATCTTGTCTTCTGACATCACAAATTTTGGTCAGGGTATGACTCAGTATTTTTTTGAATGCTTCCACGGTTCCATTTGCTTGTGGGTGATAGGGTGTAGTCTTGTGATGAGCCACCATGAACTCTGCTAACAGGATCCTCATGGTATCATTCAAGAAATGCGTACCCCTATCACTGGTTAAACTCAAAGGACATCCATACCTCGTGATAATGTTCTC
Organism: Taxus chinensis; assembly: GCA_019776745.2. Lineage (NCBI taxonomy): Eukaryota > Viridiplantae > Streptophyta > Pinopsida > Cupressales > Taxaceae > Taxus > Taxus chinensis. The sequence continues at coordinate 12,062,727 of CM034154.1, forward strand.
CCACAAGAATCTTACCATTGTGGCTACTGTGCAATCTTTAGTTGGGGCTGCCTCTACCCACCTTGTCAAATAATCTATGCAAGTGATGACATAGTGTGACCCAGTCCTACGTGCCGCTGGTGCAATAGGGCCTACAAAGTCTATTGCCCACTTTTCAAAAGGCTTCGCACTAGGTATAGGGGCAAAGGCATTTCATCTCTCTTTCCAGGCTTCCCAATGCACTGACAATGGTCACACACTTTACAATAGTCTTTACAATCCTTGTACAGGGTTTCCCACCACAAACCTACCATTAATATCTTACGTGTGGTGGCATCACCTGCATAATGCCCACCCACACTTCCTCCATGTGCTTCCTCCATGATGGCGAGGTGCTCATGCTCTAATACACACCTACGCAACACTTCATCACGTCCCAACTTGTATAAGTCTCCACTGATCAACATGTAGGGCGCGACGCGTATGGCTAACTACTTCTTCTCTAATGCCTTCATTCCTTCTGGCCACACCTTCCTTTAAAAATACTGCAATCTCCTCCAAATTTGAGGGTGCACACCGCAACCTAAACAATTATGCATCTGGCATTGTCTCCTCAATACTCTACACGTCCTCCCCTGAATCAATTCTTGACAGATGATCAGGTCCGCAATTTCTTTTCCTAGGCTTCACTACAATGGTGAACTCAAACTCTTGAAACAACAACACCCACTAACATATGCGCCCTTGCAGAATGGGCTTGTTCACCAAATACTTTAATGCCATGTGGTCGGTGTAAAATACAAAGGGTGTTGCCAGCAGATACTGTCTAAACTTGAAAAGTGCGTAGATCATTGACAATGCCTTGCGCTCAGTCATGGTGTAATTTTTCTCTGTTGGTGTCAACTTCCTACTTGCAAAACACAGAGGATGATCAACAATTCCTTCACCTGGCTGTGCAAGCACTGCTCCAATAGCGGTTCCTGAGGCATCTACATGGACATGGAAGGGCTTGTCCCAAGAGGGAAAACGTAATATAGGCATGGTGACAAGCCTATCCTTTAATGTATCAAACGCCCTCTGCTGCGCCTCTCCCAATGGAAGGCACTTTTATGTCTGAGCAGCTCCTCTAAAGGTGTGGTGATCTTGGCATACCCTTTGATGAATTTCCTGTAATAACCCGTATGCCCAAGGAATCCACGCACTGTGTTCTGGCTAGTAGGCTCCCTAACCCCACAATAACTGTAACTTTAGCGGGATCTACCAGCAAGCCCTCCTTACATATGATATGCCCCAATAAAGTCCCAAAGGGTGTAGCAAATACACACTTCTTAATGTTGAGGGATATCCTCAACTGCCTACACCTCTCAAACATTAACCTCAAATTGTCACAATGGTCTTTTACTAGACCATACACTATCCAATCATCCAAATAGACCTGAAGAAACTTATGGATGAAGTCCTGGAATGCTTGCACCACTATGTGTGAAAAAACAACAACCGCATTCTTCAACCCAAAGGGCATGACTGTGTATGCAAAACTTCCCCACTCAGTGGTGAAAGTTGTCTTCTCCTGGTCTTCCTTTGCAATCTAGACTTGGTGGTACCCCAAAAATCCATCCGTAAAGGAATAGATTTCGTGCCCAGTGACTCCTTCCAAAATTTCTTCAGTGAAGGGGGTTGGAAAAGGATCAATGACACAAACTACGTTCAGCTCCCTATAATCCATGCAGATCCTAATCCACCCATCCTTCTTGATGTTGATTACCATCAGACTTATCCATTCTGATTCTTCCACTGCTTCAATGATCCCAGAAGCTATCATTTTATCTATCTCCTCCTTAACCTTCACGCGTAAATTGGGATTCATCTGGTAGGGCCTCTTCCTGACCGGGCATGCACCATCCTTCAACTTTATCTTCATCTCCCCCAAGGAATGGTGAATGCCTTTGAGCTCATGGTACCCATGCGGGAATAAATCCTCAAATTCATGCGTAATAGATCAATGATCTTAGAGACTTCCTTCTCTGACCAGTAATCTCCAATAATAGCTTCCTTAGGTTCTTCTCCTGAACCGATGTTAACCTTCTTTGTCTTTAAGGGCTCATGGTAGGCATGCACGCGAGTATCAGCACTATCCACTACCTCGCGCGTCCCTACAGAATGGCTAACATCCAAACTTTATGCTTCCTCTCCATCAATCACATACACCAACTTCCCTTTCTCCTTTTCCAAACATGCATGCTCAAGTTGTAACTCTTCTGTTTCCTCTACTTCCTCTTCAAAGCACGCTTCCAAACCTGGTCCACCTAGTAACTCCAATAGCCTATCTTCTGCCATGGCACTATCCCCCATGGTAAGGTGCTTGATACCCTGCAAGGCCTTATCAACTGATGGCTTGGTACTCTGATACTCAAAGGTTTGAATGAGGTCAGCCGCTAGCTCTTGCCAATTCCCTATCTAGCGACATGTCTCTGAATGTATGTACCATGTTCACGCGTAACCCTGCAGTGTAGAATACAACTTGTGCACCCAGAGGGATGGTGGCAAAGCTTCCATGCCTTCTCTCCAGATCCTCTCACACTCCTGGATATGGAAAGAGGTGGGCTCCTTCCCATGGTAGTCCTTGATGGTGGTGGGCACGTTGCTCCTAGAGAATCTGACAGAGAGAGAAATTCTTACCTCGCGCCATTCCAAAAGGCTCTCCTGATGTGTAGCCCACCACCGTGCCACTGTGTCGAGTAGGACATAACTTAGCATCCCTCTCTGTTCCTTCTCATTCTTCCACTGAGCTTCCATCTCCTGCAGAAAGATCTCAGGGAAGGCTCCTCCTGAATACTTAGGCAGCTCCTTTCCTCCTAGGCGCCGAACTGTGTGTGCCTTTGTCACCTTGGTCACCGACCCTCTCAACTTCCATCCCATCAATTCATAAGTTCCATGTGCCCAATTGTCACATGCTAGACTGGTGGTATCACTTACTGACTGAGCATCCTCAAACTGGATAACTCTGTCGGTAGGATGTATTATCTCTGGGTCCCTGATTGAGCGCACATATATCCTATCCAGAACTTCTTCCCCCAAAGGTTCAATATAGGGTGTTGACTTCCCATCAGCCAGGGGTATAATGACCAGCTCCTCCTTATTTTCAAAGCCGATGTACCCTTTGTTGAACCTGAAGGTCCGCATTGTTCTTGTAACACCATGGGCACCCAAGTAGTGCTAGGAAATTATCTGCCTCAACGAGCGCCAAGACTTCGAAGTCCCCAGTAAACTTAGCTCCCTGGATAGTAATAGTTGCATCCTTTAAGACACCGATGGGCATCACCTTAGTCTTGTTTTCCATATACAACACATTTGAAGATGGTTGTAATGCAGGTCTTCCCATCTGATGCCATGCATCCAAAGTTAGAACATTAACCTCCACGCCAGTGTCAATGAGGATATTACTAAGGAGCCATCCATCTACAACTGCATTCAATGTGATCTCCTTGTCATAGTCAAGGCTGTGAGGGGGAAGGTTTGCGTGCAAGACCTACCTCTCACACTCTCCTCTAGTGCGTGGTACCTTCTCTCTCAACCATGATCCTAGCAAGGGAATGATATTCTCTTGCCTTAGCATTTTACACACCTCCTTGACCTCATCCAGGTCATCCTTTGGCACCTCGACTCTCCTTCCTTGTTCCTCCCTCCTGGACTGCTCCTTTAGACACTGGATTTCCCCTTGTAAACTCTGAATGACATCCATAGTGTCTTGATATACCTCCTTTTGATGCACAGGGTCTGGGTACTTTCCATGAACTACTTCCTCCCTTGAAACCAGGTTCTTCTGCCTTGGTATCTCTTTTGTGCGCATGGCTTCTACCCTTGTTGTTACCAAGACAGGCTCCAAACCTGCATCCCGTGTTACCCAAGGCATCCACTATGTGTCTACCTTCTTAATACTGACCATTGCAGCACCCTTGTCTTTTTGGTGCTACTGATTCATATGCGCAAACAATTTCTGGGCACTCCTCATACTTATGCTTCTTTCTGCACCATAAGCATTGCAATAGGTCTGGGCACTCTCGTTTGTAATGCTCTATAGATCCACAATTGAAACAGGTTCCATGTGGGAACTCACTCCTTCCTCCTCCGCAGTTACCATGACCACAAAATCCTCCTCAAAAACCCCTTCCATGCGTGCCTCCATCTGCGCGCTCCTCATAATGGTGATCATCACCCTTGGAACTACTGGCAACGCTGGTCTGGTGCACCCCATGATCAATGGCCTCATGGATCTGATCAATGAGCCTACAGTCCTTAGTATCATGGGTTGTAGAGGTGTAAATCTTGTAATAACAAGACACATTCTTCTGGATTGCGCGCTGTAGCAAGGGGCACCTACTTGCATCATGGTCCCCATGAAAAATTTCACAATCTACTGCCATGGCATGTACTGTCCTCTGGGGGAAATTATCCTTAACATGCCCCTCTACTTCACAATCTGTGCACCACAAACCACTGCGAGTCTCATGGGCTGAGTTCGCAGATAACTTTTCCAACTGCTTGGCCATAACAGCAATCTGAGTCTCCAGGAATGCGTTAATGCCAGCATCAACACTACCAATAGCCTGGCGTGTACAGCAGAAGCTTCCAATGCCTCACACAGGTCTATAAAATTTTTATGAGATAAGGCCCTTCTAAAATGGGTGATCAATCCTCCAAAAAACCACTGAGCATGCTGTGAAGGGTGAATATCATATGATAATTTAGACAAGAGAGTTTTAAAGTGTGCATCATACTCCCGTACACTCTCTGCCATTCCTTGTTGAATCTCCTTCAAAGTGTTGATGCTCTTCTGTTCAAACTCAGGAATGTGGAATTCTGCCAAGAATGTGTTCTTTAAAGTAGTATAGTCCACCACTATTTGATGAGGGTCATACTTCCTATACCAGCTATGTGCGCGCCCTTGCAACGTGGTTGCAAACTGACTAGCCTTCCGCTCTGGGGTTGTGATACCCTTTGCGCGCCATAGTAGTTCACACTTGTGAACATGTTCCACAGCATCCTCAATACCTCTGTAATCAGGAAAATGTAGAGACATTTCAAAGAAAACTTGGGGGTGGTTGGGGCCCGAATCCTCCTGAGCCAGAGCCTTGGTTTTCTGCCTGTGTTTCCTCCACCACCTGATCCACCAGGTCCACCAGGTCTTAAACCACCAGATCCACCAGACCCACCAGCTCCTATTCCTCCTGAACCACCAGATCCACCAGGTCCTATTCCTCCTGACCCCCCAGATCCACCAGATCCTGTAGTGGTCGTGCCAAGGGTCCCCACAGTTCCACTGAACTGCACGCCTATGGTCTGCGACAATGCCCCACTACCAATAGTATACCCCACGCCACTCCCAGACACGAGACCAAAAGCTTGCATGTCTATACCTTGCCAGAAAAGTCCTCCTAACACTGGGTTGGTGTTTGCAGCCATAGAAGGCCCAAACAAGAAATTATATCTCTTGGGTGTAGACCGATCACTTCCAATGTAACCAACTGGACTAGCAATATTTTCCCCCTGATCTGGAAAACCAAGTGCCAGGGTCCAGTCACTAGGTGGGCTCAGATGCGTGCCAACGGTTCTTCTCTCTCCGTGACGAACTCTCATCAGAAGCCGAAGGGGTCTCTCTTACGTGCTTGCCAAGATGGGGTCGCACAGACTACTCAGGTTCCACGTCCTCTACGTGAACCTCAAATCCTTCCCGCAACGTCTGCTGCCATACATCCATCACACCTGTAACCTCACGTTGTCTAGAAATCTCCCTTTCACGTGCTTCACCATACTTGAGTCGTCTCTCCTCCCTTTCTTTCTCCATCGCAACATCTGTCATCTTCCTCCACCCTAGCTTCCTCGCCCAGTGCTCAGAATGGTTTAGCTGGCCATTGGGAATGCCTCTAAACTCATGGTAACCATCAAGATCTTCATAGCCAGAGGGACAACATGTAGAAACAATCCTCTGGGCTCCCACAGAAACTCAAACTCAGCAACCTCCAGACAAGAATATGTGGAAATGGCATACTCCAGAGTGTAGCTAGCCAATACTCCTTTCCACCAATGATCCACAGCATGGGTCCATGTCAGATCTACATCCTGCAGCCTCTGGTATTCTTCTTGGGTCCACACACATGATCCATAATGCCAACTTGATCTAGATGCATAGGCTGAGAGCCATTCATACAGTTCCACTGAGGAAGCAGCAGAAAAAAGTTTCATACAGATCATGGTAGAGGTTCTCTTCTACCCATCTACGTGCATCAAACTCAGGTCCAGTGCTGAATCTCTGAGCAAATTCATCCTCCGTGCTCTTAAACCATGATTCAACACTTTCCAAAGTTAACCGCTCTGTCATTACTCACTACACAGATCATGATGTATGTTATTTCCCACTACAACTTCGAAAAGAGGTCCCAGCAACAGAACCAAGATGTAGTCATTTTTACCCCTATCACAAAAGAAAGGAACCCCATGCATGCGGCCTATCACCCAGTGGATGTTGGGCACTCACCCGAGGCACACACGGGTGCCGAGTCTCTCTTTTATGTGAGTTTAGTGGGAAACATCATCTATGATTTGTGTTTAAGATATTTCAAAAGGATTTAAGACATACAAGAACCATAGAGCTCAGAACGACCTCTAGATCCTTGCAGTCATTCCAGACAGAGTACTTAACAGATTATATAACTTGTATCATAACAGAAAGAAATATACAAACATCCATACTTAGCATAAAATGAAAGAGAACTTATGAAATGTATGCATGAATATGATATTCATATATATATGCATTGATATTCTATATATATATAATAGGTAACCTCATTACATCCATGGAGCCATTACAAAATGTCACAGAGAAGCAGACCACAGTCATGCATTGTAACTAGACTAATGTAACTATGTTACATAAAAGAAAAATTACAATCCCCATGCCCAATACATCCTTTCCCAAATGCAATTACCCACTAACAGAGTTCTTGCAGTATTTCTGCAGAGCTCTGCCCACACTCTAAGTCTCTCCTGTTTACTCTGCGGGCACTTGTATTTATAGCCTCACTGGGCTGCCAACTCATCCTCCAGCGCCCTCAGATCTGATGCCAAGTGTCTGAATGTGGTCCTCCATGCGAGCATGCTCCTCCAGGCCTGAGCTTTCCACTTTATACCATGATGTGCTTCTAGAAGCTTCTACTGCAGGCATGCTCCTTCCTGGGCCAACCTGTCGCCAGGCTGGCACCTTATCCATGTGCAGTCGGGTCATGCTTTTCACGTGTTCTGCCCCGAAAGTCCAATTTGACTAAGTCCCGAACCCTTGGTTATGTCCGTGTGTGCCACGGGCTTCCTTGAACCCTTTTCTTAAACCCTACCATGCGCGCTTTGTCCTTACGCACCTTTCTTTAACTTGGGCCTTGCGTGCCTATGTGCCTTTTGTACTTAGTCAATATTCTAGGGGAGTTGAATGATTCCATCACCAAGATCTTCATTCTCAACTCCTTCTTAAATGGGTGATGTCGTCAATTCACGAAATGTAGAATCACTTCCTTTAAAGTACAATTGTTCAAAATTATCTCTTTTTCGAAGAAAGCAATAATTTGTTGATCATCATTGAATACTTACCATTTTTTTGCATTTTCAGGAACACTTGGCCTAAAAACCAGTTCGATGGTGTATTTTTCTTGATCAAACTCTAAATGAAGAATCATTAATGAATTTGAGACTACTAGAGAATCTGCTTTGTCATTATTTTTGTGAGGGACAAATTTTATGGAAAAAGCATCGAAGACTTCTATCACATCCCACACTTTATTTCTGTAGTGTCTCAAATGATCATTCTTTACTTGGAACTGATTCTTAACTTGTTTCACAATCAACTCTGTATCTCCAAAGACTTTCAAATTTATGATCCCTTTCCCTTCTACAGCTTGAAGGCCAAGGATTAATTCCTTGTACTCTATAGTGTTGTTAGTATTTGAAAACTTGAGTTTGTATGAAAATGGAAATATTTTACCATTCAGAGATATGAGCACTACTCCTGTGCCGAAACCTATTGAGCAACAACTTCCATCGAACTCAAGAGTCCATATCTCATTAGATTCTTCGCAGGAAACCTCAGGTGCATGAACTTATGTAGTCATCATATAATTACCCATACTTGAGTTTTGAAACAAGATATGTGCACGGGGATCATTAGTTTTTATCACCGTGAATTTTTCCTGAGTTTATGGCATTACCTTCTTCATTTCTCCATTGATAGGGATCATGGCATGAAACCAATCCATTTAAATCTCACCACCCAAATCTCGACAAAATTTCCTGCTCCACAACATACCATATGAAGAAGGAATGTCAGCAACTAGAATGGTTACCTTAACTTGTTTATGAGGAAATTAGGCCAAAACCATTTGAGCATCTTTAATCTTCCTTATTAGAGGAACTTGTCTTGTCTCCAATGAGTAATAGGATCCGAATTTTCTCGTACAAGTCAACCCAAGAGCATGTTCTACTTTTACAGGCATCACATTATCCGAGGCTCCAGAATCTATAATGCAATTACTTGATTTGCATCCATTGATCGGAAAGGACACAAAGAAAGGTTCAATATTTTAATTTGAAGGTGTAGTGACTACCACAGTATTTTGAGTCTTACCATTTTTAAGATTTTTCATAATTCCTTTGGAGAAATGATTAGTAGATTCACCTTTGATAAAATGGACAAATTTCTCAAGTTCATCCTTATTAGATTTCAAGTACTTTTCCTATGACATGGAATTTTTTTTATTGATATGATCAATGATATCAAATTTGGGTAAAGTAATCCTACTTGATGTCTCAGACACTAGTTATTTTGAACTTGATGATGACACACTTTTGACCTTTGCTTCAGGCTTGGTTGATACGGATGTGGAAGAAAAAACTTTCTTCATAGTTGATTTATCAACCGATTGACTTGTCAAAGGCCCTCCTTTCTTTAAGATATTTTTGACCTTGGAAACCTCAGTCACCTTGGAATCTTTACGAGTCTTATTTGTCTTGGATTGTTTGGAAGTTTCCTTAGTCCTAGATTCTTTGTAAGTTTCATTGAAACCTCTTTATCTCCCGCCTTATTAGTATTCTAATCCTTTTTCTGAGAGTGTGTGAACACAGTGAAGGATTGATTATTCATATCTTCTATAATTTATTCGTATTCATATTCTTCTTCTAAATGGTACTCGAAGAAATGATTATTACTTTCTCTCTCAGGATCTTCAACTTCAGGTTTAGATGTTCCAAACTTTGGTTCTTCCTCGTCAACCTCGATGACTTCAATTTAATCATCACTTTCTTCAACAGTGTCACATTTTGAGTTAATCATGGGAGCTGCTTCAATATGAATCCTCGTTGGAACACCTGCAATCTTGGATTTATTGGGAATGTATCCTTTTCTTGGGATGTCTTTGTAAGGAGCAGGTTTACTACTTTGAGAAATTTTCTTTTTCAAAGCTAGCACATCATTAGCCAACTTAGTGAGTATAGCTTCTGAAGCATTGGGGGTTTCTTGACTCTTTCCCTTGAGGGAAGTTTTCTTGAATTTTCCTACCATGATTAAGTCATCCTCAATTTCTATGGCCAAGGATTGAGCAAGTTCCAAAGTAGCCACTCTATCCCTTCTCAGCTGATAGCACACTTATGGTTGTTGTGCGTTAATAAAGAAACATTTTTGTCCATCAAGGTTTGGACGAATCCCGGCAGGAACTTTGTTCACCATTTTGTTAAACTTAGCCATGAAATTCCTCATGGGTTTTTTTGGCTCTTTCTTCATCTGAGATAGTTGGGAAAGAAGAGCATGTTCATCTTCTTCTGTCTTGAATCGATCTTCAAACTTAGTTTTCATATCACTCCAATTTGTAATGCATCCATTTGGAAGATGATGAAACCAATCTATAGAAACATCATGCAATGTTTTGATGAAGAGATGAATAACATCTTCATATTCTACCGAAAAAACAACACATGCAGTGAAGAAGGTAGAAATATGGTCATCTGGTGATGTCTTCCCATCTCCATTCAAACTTGGGAAGAATGTTCCTCAATCCTCTTAGGAGGTCATGTCGAGCTGGTAAGGCCAATGGGCCTATGGCATTTCCCCATGGTACGTTGACTGCCATTTTGGGAAAGGTGGTATGCGAAGGTAAAACAATGTGAGCAAGGACAAGTGCTTGACTAGTAGTGATTCCTTCCTTGCTTGCTCTTTCAGGACTTGATGCAAGGCTTACAGATCTACGAGGTGTGTTCTTCTTTGGAGGAGATAACTTGAAACCAAACTTTCCTTGAAATTCAAAAATGGGATCAAATCGACCTTTAGCTTTTTCTCCTCGCGTAAACCTCTTTTCTGCCAATTTTAAATCTTTACTATGAAGGGATCACTGGCATGTTATGATCAGCTCTAGCCTTTTCTCTTCACTCTCTTTCTTGAGCTATTTGCACCTAAATAACTCTAGCAACTCTCGTGGCTTGATCTTCTTTGTTATCTAGTACTGATGCAATGAGATGAAAATGATAGTTGCTCAGTGCACTTTTCCCAAATAGCTTGCCTCAAATCTGATGATATTTCTTCTTGTGTATCTATAAAAAGAAGATTCAGTTGCAAGATAGGTGGGTTACCTATAATAGTCATATAAATTATTACCTTGGTGGAAGAGGAACCGCGTCGATGAACAATGATCAACACGTGTCCAGGAGGTCTTCTGGCCACAAGTGCAGGTGCTCTTCTTCTAAGGTCTTTAATGTAGATTTCTCTGTCAATGGCTCTATCAACAACCACAAATTGCTGCAAACTTTCATGTTTTTCCCAAGCTACTGTTTGAAGGTTAGCAACAATGTCTCCTTGAAAATCTTCATTCAGGCACAAGGTTTGGTTGAAGAACTGGAGCTTGTGCAGAGGGGATAGTCATAAAGATTTAACCAAACACTCGTTAACGATTCCTAAATCCCCAGTAGAATCAGCAAAAAAATTTAGCATATGGATTTGCACACATGCAAATGACATGCAAAAGTGTGGGAATGAATTCCCTCCTCAATGAAGGTGAGGCTTCCTTTATTGAAAACCAAAACTTTATTTACATCTGTACATTCAAAATTGTATGTGGGGGGTGTTTTGGACATCAATGAAAAGAAAAGTGAATGAGGGAGATGGAATGGAATGAAGGAACGGAATGGAAAGTAATGAATGGAAGGAACATGCAAGAGTTAGGTAAAAGCAGAGCCTAATATTGCATGGAGAAGAACAAACAATAAATAACACAAATAAAATGTAGTTTGCATCAGCTAAACGAGAATGAGTAAAAGGGGACACACATGAGCAAGTAAATAGAAGAGCTTGATCATTGTGAACAAGAACAACAACTTAATAACGTTGATAATAAGATCAAAGACAATATTTACATGCAAGATTTAAACATCTAACATCTAATGAACATAAGAACATCAAATGTTACAAGAGATAATGAATGAGACACAAAGTTCATATTTCATTAACTCCAAAATGTTTTCACAAAAGAACACAAAGTTTCTTCCTGAAACAAATCTTGCACACAAAAGTATTTTCTTCTCCTCTCTCAAAGTCACCCTTTTACAAATGAGCCCCTTACTTCCTTTTATAATGCAAAAGTTGGTTACAAAGTAGTTAGGGTTTTACATGAACATTAAATAAGGCACTTAAGTGACCTTGAATTTTTCTAACCAACTTTATTAAAAACAACTAAAAATAGAAATCACTTAAGTTATCCATAGTTTTCAAAAAGCAACCTAAATAACAACATTCATTTCTTAAAATCCCATTTAAAAAAAAAAACAATAATAACTAGTGCCTTATCCATAAAATGGGGTCCACCTATCTCAAACGTATGAGAAATGGACTCTCCCACTTCGTTAGATACCAAGAAAACTATCTCTTGAACCGTCGGTAAAATTAGGATCTACCACTTTTGCCAATTGAAAGGATCTAAACCTTCCCAATGTTTCAAACATATTTTCTTCTTCTGGAGGTTCATTTGGTCGAAGAATAGCTTCACAAAATACCTACAATTCAAGAATCCTACTTGGCATATCATTTAAATTAACCATCTTTAATTGAGCATTCTCAAATAAGTTCTTTAATTTGATACACCACTCCATTGATACTGATAAGAAATTATTGGCAGGAGTGGACATGTCCTGAAACAATTGTGAAAATTGCTCTTCCACCTGTTATGATGAACACCTTTGATTATGTTCATTTACGAGGTTGCAAGGGATCTCAACTATGAATTCTTGAATCAAGGTAAGTGAAGTGAAGGCTTCATTGCATATGCTCTCATAATGGATCATAGAATCCTCAAGAAGCATCTTCCTTGATTTGAGATGTAGACACCAAAGAAAACGTGTCCCTCGATGTTCAAATTTGAGAATTCCTTCAATGGATAAAACTGAGGATTCCATACTCATCATCTCCTGTAAACTGGGCAATATCTCATCCAAATTTGATATGTTAGAAACAAAAGTTTCCTTGAAAGAAATAATTGGATCAAGATACGCACTGACATCTTCATGGAACTTAATCGTTGTTTTGATCATCTCTTGGCCTAAAATGAGAATCTCTGAAAGCCAAGTTTTAATCGCATGGCCCAATGTGTTTATTTATTTTGATAAATTGAGATTTTCTTCATCAGGGGCAGCCACTACATCAGGTACTAGGAAAGTGGATGATATGGGATTTATTAGATGCTGAACATATTCCACCAATTCATTCTTTTCAGCCTTGAGCTGAGAGTTCTGAGACTTATATTTCTCAAGTCTCTTAAGCACGATATCGATTGAATCTCAAGCCATCACCATGTCACTTTCCAATGTGGACCTTGCAAGTCCAAGTCTATAAACTTCATAATCAACAGATGGCATGGCATCATGCTCCTTATCAACTTGTGGGATGGCAAGATCCACAAATCTATTTATGTCACTATCCACCATTATTTGAGAAAGCACTTTAGGCTTCTTAGGAATGATGTCATTAGAAATTTTGAAAAGGGCATCAAAATCAATGTCATTCGCCTTGACAACCCTTTTCCTTTTCTTTACCTCGAAATCAACCCAGGAAGGAGTATCATTCACTATTTATGCATACAAAATCCTGGAGCTCAAAGCAACATTCTCATTGTTCTCAACATTATGAGATTCTACAAGAACCCTTTCTGTGACTCTGATTTCAGGAGAAATAACCTCGATATCCACCTCCTGCTCATTTGGTAGATTTTGGGAAATCTCTTTGTGAATTGTAGGCTCTAAAGTGTTCGATATTTGGACTACCTATACCTGAGTGGACATTTGTGCAAGGGATGGATGAAGATCGTTTATCACTAGCTTTTGAGAACTATTAAAAATGTGAGTAGAAGAATCTCTACTTGAAGTAGAAAATCCTGATACACACTCTCTTCCCTCACTGGGGCTAGGACCCTTAGGTTTTTCTCCTCATGACACATTATTCGATGAAGGGAAATTTGGCAACCACTCCTTTCTTGTTGATTGCATATGATTGAATGGCATGGAGGTCGATTGAGAAGTTTCTTTGGTTGAAAGAAGACCTCCTCGGGTTGGCAATTTTTATGATCCTAAAGTATGATCTTGAATTGACTGTAATTTGGCAAGTTCTCTTTTGTACCATGATATGCTTCTTTCAAGGATTGGTTGATTCTTGATATCAAGAGAAAATTCATCTCTCTTGGTCCAGTCAATTCGAGGCAACGGGGTAAAAGCAACTGCATCATATGAAGGATCAATAAAATCTTCATCATCATTTACGAATGAATCTAGAGGGCTCTTAATGTGAAATGCCTTGATCTAAGCAAGGGTTAGGCGAGAAAACTTTCATCTTCTTACTTCATGCTCATATGAACATGCAGCCTAGAAATCTTCCATGGTAGGATTATGTTGATACTTTTCTCCAAGAATCTTCTACATATATCCATTGATATCAAACTGGGCTCTCTTCACATATGGATGAATTGTGATGAGGGAAAACTCTTTTTCCATGAGTTGTGCACTGAAGAGATTTTGACATTGGTATTCCCCAATTTGGATTGGGAAACGAATTCTTGAGTAATGTTTGTCATTGAGAAGACAGTGAACTTGGAATAGTTATCTGCACAAGGTCCACTAATGTCCCATTTGTCATTGACATACTTAGGAAGTTTCAATGGAGTACCTGTACAAAGCCACTTACTAGGAATGTAGGAAAAGGATGAAAATTGAATAAACCTAGGTTCCCCATTGGGAAATGACATTCATGGCTTCTTTGGAAAATCTTTATTTTGTATTCTTATTCAGGTTCCAAATCACACGGAAGGTAAATGCATCGTTGACCCTTCTGAAATGGTCAGAGCTATTTTTGAAACTTAGTTGTGGGTAATAATGGAAAACACTATTTGATGGACCCATGACTCCTCTTGTTTCGAGTCCAGAAAATAGCTTTCTTCTTGCCACTGCATAAGTCAAATATGATTTCATGTAGAAACATCCAGTCATGTTTACTTTAATCAATTGTTTATGAAGGGTATCAATGATGATGTTGGCCCAATCCACAAACTCTCTATTGGTAAGGATGGTACAGGTAAACTGATACATCCATTAGTGGAAATTATTGCTAGAGGGTAAACCAAAAACTCAACTGAGGAGAGTAATCATGTCCCCAATTTCTTCCACGAACTCAACGTGGTACAGTTCTTTAGGAAGCCGGTTAATTCGAGGCCTCTTGGTCACTAAACAGATGTTATTAACCATCTTGCTCCACCTGAAGGGTTCTTCATCCCAAAATTCTTGTGCTGACTGTCAAGCGATATCTGTATTCTCAGGGAAGTTGGGTATGCTGAGCAGTTCTTCAATGTGCTCTTGTGTGATTAAGAAAAAAGGCTCACAATTATGTTTAAAAATTCCTCATCTCTCGGGATCACAATGCTCCGCGCAAGCGATAACTTGCTCTAGACAATGCACTGAGACAGGAAATGTTTTTTCTTAGGGTAGACTACTATGGTAAAGCCTATTTGAGAATATGGTTTTTCCTTCAGTTTTCACTCAATCACAGAATTGTTGCACATTGATGTGACCCAGATTCGTATCAATGATATTTTCATATGCTGACTTAATGGAACTAGGAGGGATGATTCCTTAGAATTCATACTTGAGCGTAGATTTGTTCAATTTCCCCACTGATTTCCTCGATTTTCCTACAAATTTATTAGATTTTTCGGCCATTATGAATTTTACAGGAAATTTTGTTGCTTAGGGTAGACCACTTGGTGTGGAATTTCATTGCAGATAAAAGTAGACTTGCCTTTAAAGTCCTGGCTCATAAATACATGGAAGGGAAATGAAATGAGCTTTTTCTATCCAGTTCTGAGCTTCCTATGGGCTCTCACATTTGGAATTTTATGTGTAAATCCAAAAATCTTATTGCTGATTGGGCTTCGTGGAAGATTAATAATGGTCGGATTGCGTCCTTTTGGGATGAAAGCTGGAATGGCTTCCCTCCCCTCAACTTGATTCCCTCTCTCAATGGTATTATGAATTCTTCCAAATTACTTTGGGGTTCTCTTGTCGATGATTATGGCTTCCAGCATCCCGATGGCTCGCCCTCTTGGTGTTGGAAAGATGTCTCGTCAATCGGAGCCTCTACTCAAGAAGCTGATCTCTTTTCCTCCACTCTAAAGGAGCGCCATGCTTCATTCCTTAATTGTTCAGATTGTATCTTCTGGGTTGGAAATAGCTCTGGCCAATACAATGTCAAGAATGGTTACAACATACTCCTTTCTCAATTCGGCAAGGGCTCTCCGAGTTCTTTTGGATGTTGGCACCCCCACATTACACCAAAGATAGCTTACTTCGGTTGGCTGGTTCTGCAGAGAAAGGTTCTCACTCAAGCAAGAAGGCGAGCGTGGGGCTTTATTGGCCCATCAAAATGTCTTCTATGTGGCGAAGCTGAGGAAGATCTAGATCATCTCTTCCTCTTCTGTCCTTTCACCTCCAAGTGTTGGGATTGGCTCTTTAGTAAGCTGAACGTTGCTTGGGTTCATTGTAGCAGTATTGAAGCTAGTCTTTCCTCCTAGCCGACCTTTTCCCAAAATTGCTGGCACAGTTCTATTTGGCTTGTAAGCCCCTACTTCTTGCTTTGGCACGTTTGGTGGGAACGAAACCTCCGCCTTTTCAGAGAGCAAAAAGCTGAGCTCCCTTCTTTCCTCTCCAAGCTGGAGGTGGCAATCTCTGAGTGTATTAACACTAAGAGTTCTTCTTTTCATTCCTTTTCCTCCAAAGACTTCGCCATTCTTCAGCATTGGTCTCTCATAAAAATCCCCACTCCTGGTTCTATTATCCGAAAGGGGCTCTCACAAATTGAAAAATTGCTGCTTAGGAAGAATACTAGATGGCGTTCCCCCCCAAATGGACAGTGGAAATTAAACTTCGATGGAGCCTCCAGAGGCAATCCAGGTCCCTCTGGGGCTGGTTGCATCATCAGAGATGATCGAGGTCTCTTAATTCATGCGGGCTCCTTCCTGTTACAAGTTGGCACTAGTAATTCTGCTGAAGCTCAGGCCCTGTTGGAAGGGGTCAAGATGGCGGTCCATCTTGGTTGCTCTGAACTTTGTATCGAAGGGGACTCCCAAATTCTCATTTCAGCGGTCTCTATTGGCACTTCCCATTCGTGGAAAATGAACTTATTCCTTCCTTCTATTCACCACTGGCTTGGCAAAATACCTTCCTGGAACATTTCTCACAAGTACAGAGAAGCTAACAAGGCAGCCGATTTCCTGGCCAATTTCGCTATTGACAATCCTTCCGCCTCACTTTCCTCCAGTGACGGTAACTTGTGGCCAGGTCTGCCTTCTATCCTTTTCCTCGATCGGAGCATCTGTTGTAGTTAAGTCACACGCGCCTACAATGAGTTTTGCAGCTCACCCGTGCGTCGGTCTCATCCTTCCCCATCTCTCATCTCTTCTTTCGGCGGCGTCCTTCCTCTCCCTCGCTGTTCCCCCACATGCTTCTCTGGCTTCTGTCTCCTCCCGCGTCTCTTGCCAGGCTTCCCTCGGGACTGCTCCTTCTTCCCTTTCTATTTTAGCCTGCTTTGCTGTCCGCATGGCGTGTCTTTACTTGCATTCGCCTGTTTCTTGCTTGCGCCATGTCCTTCTTGGGTTTTCCTTTTGTGACTCTGCGAGGACAGTTCTGAGAAATCGCAGATACGTCGGCCATCGACAGGAGGCGGTTAGCCATGATATTCAAGTTTTCGACCAATGCCGAGGCCGAGGCCATAGAAGCAATACTTGGTGATTCGTTCTGCTATAATGCCAGTCACCCGCGCACTGACTCTGATGTCGCGTCTACATTCGTATCCTTTTGCACTTTGCTTCACCCTGTCATAGCGGATGTGGAACTAGTTGCTTCTGATTTCATCTATGTTGTGCATTGCGTGGGTCTTCACGACCAGCTCGCGGAGTTTTCAATTCCTGACCCACTTTTTTGGGTTGAAGAAGTGGATGAGCTTGCTATTGGTTCAGGTAGAGACATCCGTTGGCTCAGCGGACAATACCGTGAACTGGCTACGTTTGCCCAAAATTTCCACCCTTCTTTGGATCAGCGCTTCCTGCCTGCAGTAGACATCGATGCGGCCTTGTTTCCTCTTCATTCGGCTGTGGATCAGCTGAATGCACTCAAGGATCATGCACTTCATGCCTTCAACGTCCTGCTTCAGGCGGCTTCCTCACGGGCGGGTCACCCCGCGGGTCGGTAGCGACATCTTTGGGTCCTTCGTTCGTTGGAGCTTCCTTTGTCTTTGTTCGTTCTTCCTTTCTTTGCTTCAGTTCTTCTCCTTCTCTCCCCCTCGTCTTCTCTTTCTCCTTCTTCCTTCCTCCGTATTTGTAGGGTTGGGGTCCCTCTCCCCACCGGTTCATAGCTCCGGTCAAAAGCGTTTACCAATCAAAAAATAAATAAATAATAATAATAATAATAATAATCGGTGCCAGTTACAAATTTTTGATTCTGGTGACAACAATTTATTTCTTTATTTTTCCACGTCAAATTATCCTTAGTATGCGTGAATCCTAACTTCTTGTTTGCGTGAAAATCTCCTGATTTTAATGACTGTGTACTTCATGATTTACTTCTTCCTTGCATTCTTTTGATCTATGTGTGACTATACTTGCTAAATCTTCCTACAAATGCGTTGATACTCCTTGAGAGTGCGCGGAGAAGCTTTGTTGAATAATTTGACTTTCCTTCTAAAAATGCATGGAATATTCTTGTATTCATGTGACTGCTTTCCCTCCTAGGCATGAAAATCTTAAATCAGTTCTTTCTTTGGACTGTTATGCTTTGATTCACAGGAAGATTGTTGTATGATTTGTGTGGATTGTTCTATTCTTCCTAAGCGTTGAAAAGTGTTCTCTCTTGGGTTATGTGTAGCCTCCTTTGGACTGCTCTTGCCCCTTATTCTTTCCTTTAGGATGATTCTTCTTTAGACTGCTCCTTGGCAAATGTGTGGAGGAATTATTTATCTCTCATACCTGGTAATAGCTCTCCCTTGGGCAAGGTGTGGAAGGAGTTCTTTGATTCTATTTTTTTGGCTCTATGTTGTCCCAATGCGTGGAATCTTCAAGTTGCTCCTTCCTTCCTCCTTGTTGCATGAAAACTTGTTTCTCTTTGCTAAATTTGTTCCATTCAATGTGTGAAGACTCCCTTGTGGACTGTTTTATCTTTGTTTTGACCAATGCATTGAAACTTCTTCCTGTGTATTTCCTTTCCTTCAAGTTGTGCGTGAAAGGTTGTGTTCTTTTTGTTGTTTTTTGGGTCTGATTTTCGACTCTTCCTCTTCAATGTGTGATGATCTCTTTCCCCCCTCTAGCTGTGCATGGAATTTTGCTTGGAAACATTTCTCTATTTCTTGAGCTGTCTTTTATCCTTCCCACGTGGTCTCCTTGTACATAAGAAACAAACAAACAACAAAAAATAAGAAAAACATATTTTAATGGATTGTTTTCTTTCCTCTCCCACGTGTGGAAAGGATTCCTTACCAATGCGTAGCTTTTAAGAACTCCTGGTGAATGTGTAGTAATTCGTTGAGGGATGTGATAAAATATTACTCTAAGACGTTCCTCTAGAAGAAATAAGAAGAAATTGGAAAGCTTCGCACAACTCTTTCCAACGGGTTTGATGAAAGGATTTTATGAGGATTTAGGAAGCTTCCTCACAACCATTTCTTATTCATCCCATTAAAACAACTTCCCTCTTTCCCGAGTAGTGGCATTAATTGCTACGGGGAAGTGGGGAAATAAATTACCAATTGCTAGTGGAAATGGCAAGGCTAGTTGGCAATCCCCATTTTATTTCCCCACGTGGGAAATCGGGAGATTTTTTACCCATTTGCCAATTCAATGATTTGGCAATTGGTGGAAAAAATCCCACAAGCGGGAAATTAAAATAAATTTTCCAGGAAAGGGGAAATCCGGGTCTGGGAAGCCAATTTGGCACTCCTCGCAATTGGAAGCAGAAGCTTACTTCCCCAGCAATAAAATAAAAAAAAATTGAATGACTTTTAATAGTTATTTAATTAAAAACCCCAAATTTAATTTAAAAAGTAAATTTATCAAATAAAGGATAATAAATTAATTAATTATTAATGCATTTTACGACATGGCGAGAGGAGTTCTTGCCTGAAATGGACAAAACAAAGACCGGAACGATCACAAAAATGAGACAATCGTGATGAGAGAGATAAATAATGCAAGGTAACACTTTTCAAAATTTCCATTTTTTCTTTTTTTTATTAATTTTGCGCAGTCAAAATTAGTTGATAACACTTTCTTGACTCTAAAGCACTCTTTGAATAAGATCAATAGATACACCTCCGCTTCACATATTTATCATGGATGTAGGTGACCATTTGTTAACAAAAAGACCGATCCAACATGGAACTTGAAGGAATGAATGAGAATTAGTTCCTGTTCTTGTCATGTACACTCCATTGAAACTCTGTAAACTCCACCTCTACTGACTTGCAAGATGTGAAATCGTTATCAAACATGGATCAAGAGTTTACAAACACTTCACAAGGTATGCATTGTTTGGGATGAATTCTTTCCTTACTCACGAAGATTCCTTCTCATCATGGTTATGATGAAAATATCCTTGATGAATTGAATTTGAAGTTGTTGTTGATCCATTTCAACTTCTTCGCCCACCTTACAATGTTCTTGACTTTCACTTGTTACACCTTGATATGATTTTTCTCAGTCCTTGACACAATTTTGATCATAATGATGCTTTAGGATCCTTGTGGAAGGTGTATTTCTTGTTTGAGTTGTGAGAAAAATTTACAACCATGCGAGGATGGAAAAAAGTAGCAAAATGAGTGAAAATAGAGCCAATGGTAACTTTCTGCATGGAAAACTAAATTTTGTTTTTGGCAGGTTTGACCAAGAGCTACTATTTTGGGAATTTTTGCCTTTTTGCTCAAATTTTGTCTTCTAAATCCCCTAGCACACTTAATTGATTTTTCAAAAACTGTTATTTTGGGAAAACTACATGTTTTGTCTTCTTTGTTATTCCTTGTTATTTTTGGATATGTTGACTAATGGAGAATTGAAATTTTGAGATGTTTACTATTTTTAGTACGTGATTGTAAGTAACTTATGCTATTTTTAGAAACTAGTCATGTTGATGTCAGTTTGCAATGAAAACACCATCGTTGGATTCGAATCTGCACCGAGATCTCGTTCTCTAATTTTTACAGTGATCCTTCTCCCACTGGAACTCTTAAATAAATCGGAAAAAGGAAAACTTTCAGGGTGAAGAGTTTCATATTTTTCATGCTTGTAGAAAGATAGGACATAATCTGGTATACAAAAAATGTGTTTACAAAAGGTGCATAGGAGGAGGATCTCCTGTGAAAATTTTAGTTGAATCAAATTTCTGGATGAAGAGTTATGAGAAAAGCTTGGTTTCTAAAGTCATGGTTATTTTGGGAGAACTTGGTAAACATATGCCTTTTTTTATTCTTATGTTTTTTACATGTCTTTCAACCTCTAGACAATGGATGTGATGAGTGAACCATTGTAAAGGAGGTAGCTTAAAACACAGCTTTACCTTTCACTTTTCATGTCTTAATCTGGTAACTACAATTTAACCACGGGTTGGATAAAAGATTGAGTGTGGTCAAAAACTATGCGTTAAATGAGCTGCTCATGGGTGAATCATTTATGCCCCCTATGTACCTCTTCTAGTGCAAAGGGACAATAAGGGACACAAATGGGCGCTTGGAGCAATATATTGACAAGTGTGGCAATTTGGTGCAATGTGGAGGGAGAGGAGAAATCCAGGAAAACATGCGGGAGATGGAAACATGTCATGTGAGGAACTAATTAAGGGGGATTGCATGGGGTCACTCATTTTTGTACCCTTTATCCCCTTGGTGAAAAGGGACAAGAGGGAAACAAATGGGCTCTTGGAGCAAGATGCTTCCAAGTGGCAAGATACGGTGCAACGCGAGGAAGATTAGTTTAGCTAGTTAAGCATCCCCGTGGAGCTGGAGAGGGTCACATGAGGGACTAGAGAGAGGGACTTGCATGGGGGAGATTATTTTTATCCCCTATGTCTCCTTGTGAAAGTGACAAGAGGTACACAAATGAGTTACAGGAGTGAAATCATGACATGTGACGGTAAAAAAATTGGCTAAGTGTGGGATCAACACACTTTGCACTAGAGAAGACTTTAAAACTTCATTCTCAAATCTTGGAAAGGTTTTGATATGAAATTTTAAATGATTATAAATCCAAGGAACCTTCTAAGATCAATGGAATAGGTTTTAGAACCTAATTCTATTTGAAACTCTAAATAATGCCTTCATGTTTTGATCGATGACAATTGACATGCACCTGTCCAAAGATTGAAATGTCTTGAGAAACTCTTAGGTCTTGTGAAAAACATGATTCTTCCATGATGTATAGAATTCCTTAAACTTTACAATGCTTAATTGTTTGAATTATAACTCCTTATGGAGCTCCAAAAATCATATCGATGAAGTTATGATTTCATATTTTGACCATGATTTTATCTTACACGTTGAAAAACCCACTTTTGAAGAGTTTGTCCCTAAACCACAAAATATACCCTAAAATCTTCCTAAATAACTTCCAAAACCTTCTTCCAATGCTTCTCCAATACCACCTCCAAATGATTATGGTATTTTGGAATCTTCTCGAAGGATGCACACCTGCCTTGAAATGATCAAAAAATGGCCTTTCTAGGCCTACCAAAGAATTGGTCTTCAAGCTTCACTCTTCACTGAATGGAAGAATTAATCTTGTCACATTATTTAAAAAACTAATACATGTTTGTTCAAACATGATTCTTGAGGACCTATTAAGGTTAGGATGGTCATGATATGGAAGAGAAACTAACCATGAGGGGGGTTTAGGAAGATTTGGAAGCATGTTTTCACATTTGGCTTAGTTGTCATGGCTCAAGTTTTAAATTTCGGGGCTTGCAAAAATGCATGACAATAGCTAGATATGACTTGGGGACATTGGATTGTAAGAGGAAATAGAGAACCTCAAAAATCTTGGGTGAGTAGACCAGTTCCTTGTTCATATTAGGAAATAGATTCAATTCTTCATGACTAACACAAACAATGAGCACACACAGGGAAAACACCAAAAAAAACACTAACAGAAGGGAAACACACTAAAGTAGATAAACAAATACACAATAGAAAGGGAAACTATGTTATAGGGGAGGGAAAGTCACTGAGGGGGGAGAAGAATGTACAAAAATCCAATAATGGGTTGAGAGAAGTATGTACCATCATGGGACAATGGGCTAAATTCAAACCTTCGAAGCTCGAAGATCATTATTTGATCATGTCATGCTCTTGTAATGGATTTACATGGTTTGAGAAGAAGGAGAGATACCAAAATTCCATCTTCATACTGATATTGCATAGAAAACTCCTTTGCATCTAATGACTACTTTATAGCATGTTGGAAATTCTAGCCTTTTTTAGCCTCCGCTTGATGCTTTGTGAATATTAAAAGTCATTCCTCCATGTTTTCAAAAGTAGAATCTATTTGATTTTGTCATGAAGGAATTCATCATCCTTGAGTGAAGGTTGCAACATGGAATTATGTTCGATAATCAACGTAGGAATCTTTATAAAATGTTAGAAGGCAAGCTTGATTCTTTTCCATTCATAAGAAATTCCTCAATATTATCACTTTATTTGTTTGGAATAATTTCTCTTCTATGCCAAACCGAATCAACATTGACCTTGATATCATTTCATATTATGGAGGTATTATCTTCATGAATTAATACATCCATAGGAGATTCAAGAATTTTATTACCCTTTCCATTCATCATTGATTCAATATCTTCTTCACAAAATGGAAAGAGGGAAGACTCACCTTCACATTCATTCTCATCCACCAAGGCTTTCAAAGAGAACATTGAGCTCATTTGTTTGTTCCATCTTATTGTTGAGTAATTGTGCATCAAAATAAGGATCATGACTGAAATCATACTTATCTTGTAATTTTCATGGCATTTGTTATGATCTCGAAGACTTGAGTTGAGGGTCTTCAATTTCTTCTGACAATCCTTCAAGATGTCTTGCACAGATTCCTCCTTCAAAGTTTCCACGTACTCACTTTCACCTTCATTTGAAAATTCTTCACATTGGGCCTCAAGGAAATGGATGGAAATATGATCTACACATGTACCAAGGACTCATTGAAAAATCCTCCTTCTCATGATCCATACTTCTTGTCATCCGGGGGATACCTTCTTGCAAGTTCATAAATGCATGGTCTTCATCATTTTCAAACATAGAGAAGAGATCCATACTACTCAGGAAGGGCACACCTTTCGATTCAAGATGTCATCAGATCATCTTCATGATATGATGAAGAATAAAATGTTGTCTAACAACATGAGAATAGTATTTTCTTCTCATACCTAAACATCTCCTATAGAGTCTTATTCTTTGTAAAGAAGTGAGAAAAATCCATACTTGCTATGGTGATCAACATTACACTCTTTTGGCGAGGATGGTGAAATCATCTCCTCATAGCGGTCATGTTCAATTTTATCCTCCATTTTTTTCTCAAGAAGGGAATTGGATTCTTCAATTTTATTCATCTCATCATTGTAAATTTGTTCATTTATTGAAGATTCAAAATTGGAAAGAAAATTGTCCACAATTACCTCAAAGGCATCCTCCTGAAGAATTTATGGTGGTGAAGATTATCACAAATTCCTTTCTTGAACATCTTAATGAGTCTAGTGGAAGTCTCAAAAGTAACCTAGATCATTTTTCATGGAACAAAATCTTCATCTCTCGTAACACATTGTTTCTCCTCCAAAGGACATGTGCCTCAAGCAAAAATGAATTTATGAATGGAGGTTCAATTTTAATGGTTTCTTCATCATCCTCCAAGGTGATTCTAATTTGATTTCATTGGAAGGATTCAAGGATAGGGCATTCATGAGAAGTACACAAGATCCTTTCAAGAACAAACACCTCATAATATGGAGAATCATCATAATCTTCTTCCAAAGGATGAATCTCTTCTTCTTCATCATTATGGAGTGCTTCAAGATGCTCATACCTCCTTTGCATAATGAAGGCATAATTTAGAATCTCAAGATTGGTCTGGGGATCATAATTTTATTCTATAACACTCAAGATTCTTCGCACAAAATCCTTTTTCAAGGATGTACATTTCTTCATCTCCATAAGCAAGAAAATAATCTAAAGGAAGAGAGACAAAAGACAATGCTTTGAGTTTCTTGTTCAATTAGTTTTGCAATGAAATTGAAAATATTACCTTCAGTGGATTCTTCACCATCATGCCCTTCATACAACATTTGATATCTCTTCTGCATCTTCTCATCAAGCTATTGGATTCTTGATCATCAATAGGTGCAAGTCCTATTTTATTTCCTCTATCCAACAGTGCACTTGAATTGAAGCCACAAGGATTTGATGATAGGATCTTCACAAGAAACAATTTTCTCCATTCTAGACATTCTTTTCATGACTACTGTGAGAAATGGTACTAACCTTCTTTCCCTTTAGTTGATTGTAAATTTTTTTTAATATAAAGAGACCTCTTCATTTTGCTAGAAACCATACCTTTGCAAGCGTTGGTTCAGAATGATGGCTGATAAAAAATTTGCATCTCTTGGTGGTCATCTTCTTCTTCATGGTTGTTGTCACTCATTGGTGTTGAACACCAATATCCAAACTTCATCATTTTGATGCGAGAAACAAACGTGACATGGATTCATTCCTTGACAGAGTTCACCTTCAAAATATGATTTTCTTTGAAACCTAATTTTTTGTTTTTGCAATATATACATTTTTTGTATTTTCTAGAGATCTTTACGGGTGCATGAGGGCAGATTTATCCCCAGTGGATTTGCCAAAAACTATTGGTGAAATAATTTTTTGTGTTGCAAGTTATTGAGTTTTCACCAACAGTGTCAAGGTTAAGCCCTTCTTTCTTGTATACGAGGAGGCTCCCATTATTGAATGTAAACTACTTAAACTAACTAAAAGTTATGGGGTGGCCAATAGGTCAGGGATCACATAGGAACACTCCACTGAACCTATGGAATTTTTTTGTACAAGTTATAAGGGAGGAATTTGTATCAAATAGATGTAAAGGGGAGTTGGGGAAATAAAGAGAGAGATGGTTACTATTTGTGAGTATTCTTACGCATAATTCACATATAATAACTAGAGTAAGGTCCACATTTAATTAGAAGAACACAACAACGTAAACCATGATAAGACATAACAAATCATAGACACAAAATTGCATTGATTCATTAAACACCTTTCTTGGTTTTACAATATTATCATATATGCAAAGTTGGAAAGAGAGAGTAGAGGAACATAAGATAAGAAATAGAAGAATTGTAACTTTTATTTCTTGATGTAGAAGTGGTATTCTCAACAACATACATTCAATCAACAATTATCAACCCTTTAGAATGGAGAATCCATTCCAATTTATAGCATTACAAATTATTCCTTTCATCTACCCCCCACATGACTCTTCACCTATCCTCATCACTTGTGACCTTCCATATTCTTAAGAAGTGATTTATTTTCTTATTATTTGAAAAATGATTCTTACAATGTTTATCTAAAGGTCACTTAAGTGAATTAGATGAAATAGAAAAAATTACATTCTTAATTGAATATTAGAATATGAGAGAAAGAGAGAGGAAGAGTCGACTAAGATGAAGAGAAGGGACTGACTGATGATCCCTAATGAAGATGAAGAACGATCTCTTATCCTTTGGATCACTTGTTGATTGAAATTCTTGATGAATGCATATGTTTCTCTCCTACTATGATTCAAGAACTTGTTGAGCTGAAACATGGTAATCATAATTTCATCCTTCTGCAAGATGCATGAACACTCCAAACTACTAAGTGAGTGTTTATAAACACTAGTTTGAAGCATTACAATACAAGCCTGAGATGACTGTGGGCATCACTCATGATGGTTCCTTCTTGATCTCATAGTGAGAGTGAGGATAAATTTTCTTGCTCCTTAGGCTTTCAAAAATGAATCCAATGATCATGAGAGACAACTCCATGGTTATCAAACCTCTTGATGTTTGTTCCTAACTTATTGAAATAGGCATTCATCTTGTGGGTGGATGGGATTGCTCCTAAATGGAATTCTTGAGAAGTGGCCACTAGTTGGAATAATATGAGGAGATGGAAATGACCACACCAAAAAGTTTGAGGTGAGTGTTTAGGAACACTACCGAGTGGATGGAAGCTAATGGAATAAATTTGATTTCTCATTCTTATGACTATGATGCTCTGAACGAATATAATACCTTTTTTCCTTTCTTGACTCTAAAGAACTCCTTGAATGAGATCAAATCATACACCTTATGTGCACATGTTTCTCATGGAAGTAGGTGGACTTTTCTTAATAACAAGACTGATCCTGGATGGAACTTGAAGGAATGAATAAGAATGAGTTCCATGTTCTTGTCTTGCACACTACACTAAAACATTGCAAACTCCACCTCTACCGAATTGTAAGATGTGAGCTCATTATCAAGCATGGATCAAGTGTTTAGAAACACTTCGCGAGGTGTGCATTGCTTGGGATGACTTATTTCCTTACTCATGAAGAGTCCTTCTCGTTATGCTTATGATGTTGATAGTTTTCTCGGAGATTGGGGGTGCCCGATGGGCCAAATGATAAAATATGGTAGTACCCGAAAGAAGACCCATCCCCCGCGAAGAGGTTTACAAAGTATACTTGTGACACAATTACCCCATTATATAGGGCACAAAAGGATAAATGGTACAAAAAAATGTGTGATGCATTTGGGGTAGAATGGCGCATTCCAAGTGAATTTCCTACATGGGTGAATGGATTGGTTGAGTTCCTAGTCTATCAACAATTCTGCAATGGGTGTTTCACTTTAAAGGATGATACTAAGATCTTGTGGTGTAAACTCTCATTTGCCTTCACAGCACAGTACTTTAAGAGTGTTCTAAAAAAGTTTAAGGAAGTGCGCAAGCTGATAATTGATGTAGAAAGAGCGGACAAGGATCACAATATAATGCTTCAGACGCTTTTCTACCTCAAGAAGAGTGCTTATGAGGAGCGATACCTGTCAAAAATCATTCACATGCTTAAAACTGTTATATTTCCCATGGCCTCGGTGACAACAACCAGGATATACATATATCTAAGGCCACATGTTGAAGATAGGAAGTTTGTGGAGCATGATGCAACCATCCCCAAGGAGCCCATGATGAGGAAGAAGGTGGAACCGAAGAAGTGAATGTGCAAGGTAACTCCCTCTGGAAATGAAGAAGGAAGTAAAGACAAAACTCCTATCATTGGCGCACCTGTAAGGCAGACACCAACACCTAAGGAGATGGAGCCAAATATAGGCACAAGAAGACAACCAATAAGGGGTAGGTCTCCGGTAAAGAAGAAACCAATGGTAGTGCCTAATTCAGATTCTGACGAGACAAAGAGTCAGAAGGAAGAAGAAGTTGAGAGTGAAGAAGAGGTGGAGGGAAAGTTAAGCCCCCGTGTTTATACTATCGATGAGTCAGATGCAGAGGACCATAGTGCACAATATGAGGACATCCATGGTATGCATATGGATGTAGGAGACATTGGGGTGCATATCACTTAGACCACAGATGTAGGGCTAGGGCCAACTGCAAGGCATGAAACTAGGCATGTTATCGATCCTGAACTTGAGAGATAGATTGAAAAAGAGGTTGGAGAAATTAAAGAGCACCTATTTGAGCATGAAGTGGCGCATGACGAGGGAGAGAGGAGTGAAGAAAAGATAGAGTCACGAGGTGTGAAGAAGTCTCTTGCAGTATGTTTTCCTAATGGGATCTAAGGGAAAAATAGAAGGCTAAGGTACATTCCATAGGGTCCCATGATGTAGTATAGTGATGACCCGGATAAATTTTTGTGTGCCAGGTATCAAAACACGATACCCACGGATTAACTATTTTGTTGGTAAATTTTCAGTAAGAAGGAGGCATTACCACACACAAGAAAGATGGTATCCTGGGCATTTGAATCACATATCGAGGAGCATGAGTTTGAAGTTAGTGCCCATTCATTAATAAAAAACCAGGACATGACCACTCTAGGAGTAGCTTATCTGATAGTATACTCGTAACAATTATCTAATGAACAAGTGTGTAATGAACTGAATAAACTATTGGTGGAGGTTGGTGCCCAAATTTTTACAAGAACAACAAAATAAGGTATATATAGAGGGAGATGGATGAGAAGAATAAAGAAATAAGGGAGAAATACCAGGAGATAAAGGAGAAAGAGACATCATTGTGTAGTTGAAGTAAGAGGTGAGGGAAAAGAAAGGGCGGATGCATGCCGCATATAAGAAAGAAAAATGCATCGCTGTTGCAATTTTACTCGCACGCCCAGATTTGGCCCCTCAGGATGGAAGCAAATATGAGACAATTTTTCATTATTTGGAAGATCTAACGTGAATGATCACTACTCAACAACCAAATCTTGCCTTGGAATCTACAAAGGACGTATTGGCACAACATAAGCAACAAGAAAAATAGCAGGTTGTGACAGGACGAGGGGATGAAACATATATTAAAGTTATTCAATAAACATTAATGAATTCATATAAATAAATGAATGAATGCACATAAAAGTAAATAACATAATAACACAGTGACACATAATTTAATGTGGAAAACCCCAATGGGGTAAAAAACCATGGTAGAATAATTTCCACCATATGAGAAACTTTTTACATCCAGTCCTGTAAACTCCCTCTTCAGTTTTACTCCTTGTATTTGAATATGACCTATAGTCATATTTAAATGACCTGAAGGGTTATGTCCTTCTTAAGTGATGGGGCACACCTTCCTGATTAATATTAGTTAATAAATAGCTAACCACCTAAAATATAGTTTATATTTAAATAATAAGAATATAAGTTATTCTATATTATTTGACTATAAACTAAATATTATGATCACTTAATATTATAGTTCTAACACTCCCCCTTAATATTAAGTGGGGATCCATATGCCAACATTACCTGCTTGTACAATAGAATTTACAAATCCATAAACCCTAAAGGTTTAGGTTGGCATATGTATTTTTGAAGGAATTATAACACCTTTATCATGCACAACTTACCTTTTGGTATAAAAGGATTTGGAATCCATAAATCAGAAGTATGATTTAGGATAAGCATGATTTGTGAGATTAATTCCCACCATTTCTCATGGAAAATTTTTTAAACCGCATCTTTAAGAGCCTTTTATAACACAAGGACCTCCTTTACAAATAGATGCACACACTAGACTATATTTTCCATAAAATCTATTAGTTTACATAAATCATAAAATATCTTTTTTTGCAATGCTTTATACTAGAGCAGAAGTATTTAGGAGGAGTTAACAACTGGTCAACCATTAAACAGTGGAATTGTTATGCACACTCCCCCTCAATGGAAAATATAAAAGGCTAAGCATTGCACAAAACTTGTAGTATTTTATAGCACACAGTGGCTTGTAAACATATCTACAATATAATCTTCAGACTGACAGTACTGGAGGTTTCTATCACTGCAGAGAACCTTCTCTTGGATAACATGCATATGAACTTCGATATGCTTTATTCTCTAATGTTGAACTATATTCTTTAGCAAGAGTAATATAACTCTGACCACCATATAGAAGATGAATACTTCCTTCAGCTTCCATGTGTATCTCTTCCAACATCCACTTTAGCCACATGGCTTCTTTACTGCTTCCATTATACTTCTCTACCTCAATGGAAGAAATGTAGACTGTTGGTTGTTTTTTTTGTTCTAAGTAATGATTCCTGAACCAAAAAACTTGAACACAAATCCAAATTTCTTTTCTATCCAACACAACATCACCATGATTAGAGTCATAATATCCATATAGACATAATAATAAGCATATAAATCATTATTGATTTCACTTTTAAATATCTAAGAAAGTTAAACATTAGTTGTATAATAACTAATATAATAATATGCTTTAAAAATAACCATGTTAAAAATATGTTGAAAAAATTTTGACATACTATTCTTGTAAAAATATATTAAATGCAATCAATATTGGACGTCTCCAATACAAATGCAAGGGTGTCCCCAAGTGTTGTTTGATATTAAATGTTTTATCAACAACATATATAACTTCGTTATCTACTTTAGCCTTTACAAATGAGATAAGACTTGATAAATAACATATCTTGAACAAATGGTGTAGGATCCATTAGGGAAGTGTCACATAATTCGGATGGAGTGTCACACTAGTGAAAACTGCGAATTATGCGAAAATCACGAAAATAACGAAAAATACAAAAAGGCAAAAGCTTGTTTTTTTCAAAAATAACAAAGGTCGTGATGGGAGATGGGTTTCCCACACCGGGTGTCGGGGTCCTCACTGGTGCGAACAAGATCCCAATGGGAAATGGCTGGTGAGGCGGTGCTCATGGATCATCCTGTGAACTTGAAGCGGAAAAGGTTGTGCTTGAATTTATAGGACAATTTGGCGCTAGCTTGGTTGTTGAAACCCTAGTTTCTTTGTTTGAGGAGTCAGTACTAGAAAACATGGGGACAGAAAAAAGTATGGTGCAGGTTGAGCCGACCATTGAGGTGATACAGGAGGTCCCTTTCAATCCATACCTGGTTGGGTCTGATAGGCTGAAGAGCTTCAAAGACTTCAAGGTTAACGGAATCGATTTCAAAATTGCTACAAAAAGTGTACATCTCTCGGTGCCTCCTCCTCCCAAAGCTGCTTTTTCTTATTTACAGGGGAAAAGGGTTATTTTCTACAAGTTTTTAGGCACCCATTTCTCTCAGAGGAGGATTTCAAGCTAGGTCACGCACTTCTGGGGATCAAATGCTAAACCAAAAGTTAATTTTCATGCCATCGGCTTTTTCTAGGTAAGTTTCCCCTCCCCTGATTTGTTGAATTTGGTGCTTAAAGAAGGACCCTGGTTCATGAACTCTTCCAGCCTATACTTTCATCCTTGGTCACCAAATTTCGACCCCTAGAAGGAAATTTTTTCCAAGGCCCTGCTTTGGTTAAGCATTCGTGATCTGCCTTTGGATCTCCGCAAATGGTCTAATCTGAAGCCAATTGCAAACTCCCTGGGGACCCTCGTGCCCATTCGTAATCCTACCCTGAATTTCTGGCACAAAAGCTCGGTGTGTCTTTGTGTGGCGATCGACCTGACCACCCCTATGCTGCCATCTTTGACTCTCCAAACAAATTTTGGCCCTAAGTGCTTTACCATTGAGTATTAGGGTCTAAATGTAAAGTGTTTTTATTGCGGGTAGTTAGGTCATCTTAGTAAGGCCTGCTCTTTGAAACTGGCCAAGGCTTCCAAGGAGTTGGATTCTCAATAGGTTGGCTCTATGATGAAAGGGCTGGAGGAGAGCGAAATGGCATCACACTTGGTGGGTGATATTTCACCTCTTTCTCTTCTAAAAGAAACTGAAGAAGTGCATAAAAACTCTAGGGAATTAATTTCCCTTATTAAGAAAGGTTTCAATCAAGGGCAAGCAGCTTCCCTGAACTCACTACAATCTTGGCTCCTGGATAAAGTTGAGACAAATAAGCTTCAATCCCTTTTAGGTGATGGCGTCTTGGAGGAAGGAGAATTTTAGTTGGATTTGCTGGTACTGGATTTAGCTTCCTCAAAATTGGCTTCGGTTCAAGTAGGGTTGAAGGAGGCCATATGCAACTTAGATGGAAAAAAAGGCAGAAAATTCAAACAATAACTAGCACTATTGGAAGTGGATGTCCGGGAAGGCGAATGTCCTTCCCTCTCCTAAATGATATTACTTTCTTGGAATATCAGGGGTCTCAACACCCCTGATAAACAACGCTTTTTTAAGAGTTATCTCTTGTCCTCGGAGGTGAGTGTGGTGTTGCTTCAAGAAACGAAGATGGCCATGACAGAAGTTGTTGCGCTCTGGAAAAATTCAGTTAAGGGCTGGAATTTCTTCTTCTCCGATGCTACCAAGGCCTCAGGGGGCTTGGGATTCTGGTGGAAGGAATGTCAGGTTTAGGTTGATCTTATCCACCAAAATCATAGTTGGCAGTTAGGTCGGGTTTTCCCAAAACGTTCTCATTTGGTCTTCTACCTCCTTAATGTGTATGGTACGAATAGCAATTGGAAAAAGAGAGGTTTGGCAAGACATCTCCAGGTCTTTTCTCCCCCTCAAGGATCAACTATTTCTTCTTTGTGGTGATTTCAATGCTATCACCTCTCAGAAAGATAAAAAAGGTGATATTTCTAGAAATTAGCAATCCCAAGTAGATTTTTGTTCCTTTATCTTTGACAACTCTCTTTTAGATATCGAGCCAAAGAAAGGTTGGTTCACCTAGAGAAATCATAGGAAGGGCTTCAGTAATGTTGCTAAAAGGCTCGACCGGTTCTTAGCCAACCCTAAGTGGTCTCTGAACAATTTTGTCTTAGAATGCTCAATTATGCCCTGGTCTAGATCTGATCACTTCCCAGTTTCCCTATCAGTCAATATCGACTTTGCCCCTCACAAATCCCCTTTTAAGTTTGAGATTATGTGGCTGAGGGATGCCTCTCTGGAAAACAACATTTCACAATGGTGGCACTCCTATCAGGTTGAAGGTTTAAAAATGATGGTGCTTGCACAAAAACTAAAACTTCTCAAAAAGGATATAAGATCTTGGAACAAATATTTTTTTAAGAATATCTTCCAAGAAAAGGCTAGAGTGGAAGCCAAGTTGAAAGCTCTGAATGAGTTAATTTTTGTCTCTGGCATGGGGGAGGCGGAGTTTCTTCTGGAGAAGTATTTACTAGCCAAACTTGGTGAATTGCTTCTACGTGAGAAGGTCTTCTGGAAACAAAAATCAAGGGAATTATGGCTCAAGGATGGGGATAGGAACACAAAGTTTTTTTATTCATCCGTAAAAGTAAGGCAAAGCTCATCTTTCATCTCCGTGATAAAGAGTCATGATGGTATTGTCCTCTTTGATCAAAAAATGATTTATGATGAAGGGGTCTGGTTCTTTACTTCCCTCCTTCAAGGTGACATCGCATCCTTTGATTCAGAGTAATCCTCGTTCCTTGACAATATCTCGATGTTGGTCACTGATGCTCAAAATGTGGCCCTTCTTAAGCCCTTCACTGTGAGTGAAGTGGAGAAAGTGGTTAAAGTGGAGAAAGTGGTTTTCTCTATGGCCAAGAACAAAGCTCTGGGTCTGGATGGTTTTCAGGCTGATTTCTTTCATAAATTTAGGAACATCGTTAGCTATGATGTTTAGGCGGCTGTGGAAGAATCTCGTAGATCTCGTTCAGTGCCTAAATCACTAAACTATACCTTTACAACTCTCTTCTTGAAGATCCCCCAACCCTCTTCATTCATGGACTTCAGGCCGGTTTCTCTATGCAATACCTCCTACAAAATCATCTCGAAAGCCATTGCTTCTAGACTCAAAGGGCTGCTGGAACCTATGATCTCTCCGGAGCAATCTGGTTTCTTACCAGGGAGGTCAATTTTTTATGGTATTTTCTCTCTCATGAACTCATTCATTCTCTCTCCTACAATAAATCCCTAGGTATGTTACTAAAACTAGATATTATCAAGGCCTTTGACAAGATCAATTGGCGTTTTCTAATCAGAATCCTTAGAAAGTTTGGTTTTTTGGTTCATTTTTGTAATTGGGTGTTTAGTTGCATAGTTGGGCCTTCTTTCTCCATTTTAATTATTGGTAATGCTAAAGGTTTATTTGAAGGTAACCAAGGTATAAGACAGAGTGACCCTCTCTCTTCCTTTCTCTACATTTTAGTGGCTGACTTGCTAAGTAGAGCCATCAACAATAAATTTCGGGAAGACAAATTGCAGGGATTAAAAATTACGGAGGGGGTGGATCCTATTTCTCACTAGCAATTCGTGGATGACACTTTCTTGTTTGGAAAAGCCAGCATTCAGGAGGCCAGAGAACTGAAGGGGTTGCTCCATGCTTATGCATTCATTGCTGGACAAGAGGTTCGCCATGTCAAATTCTTCATCTTCTTTTTTAACGTCCCCCCTTCTCTAGAAGCTAGAATTCTTGGCATCTCCAGTTTCAAAAAAGGATCCCTTCCGTTCAAATATCTTGGTGTGCCTTTGTTTGGTGGCTCAGTTCGGATCTCGATGTGGAACGATGTCCTCTCTTTGGTTAATTCGAAACTCAACTCCTGGAAAGGAAAATGGCTATCCCTAGCTAGAAGACTGGTCCTCATCAAATATGTTCGTAGTACCTCCCCCTTATGCATGCTTTCCATACTGAAAATCCCAAAAAGTGTTCTATCAAAGCTTATCAAGATTATGTGAAAGTTCTTATGGCAAGGTCCCTCTATGGAAAGGAAAATCCCATTGATTAGCTGGGAAACTTTGTACAAACCCAAAGATCTAGGCAGGTCTGGCATGCTCAACTTGGGTATTCAAAACTTTGCCCTGGGTGCCAAGATTGTCTGGAATCTCCTCACAAAACCTCTATGTCTTTGTAGCCAAGTGGTGGGAAAAAAATATTTGGGGGCCCATCTTCCGGAATCAATTCTCTGCATTACTAATCCTCCTTGTGGTTCTCATATATGGAACTTCTTAGTTGAATGCTGGGAGCTCTTCTTATTTAATGCGGCCTGGAAAATTGAAAAGGGTGATAGTGTGTTATTCTGGGACGATCCTTGGAATGGTTTTCCCGTGCCGGGGGAAAATCCTGAGTTCGGGGAAATCAAGAGGCTCTTAGTTGAAGAATGGGGACCATATGTTTCCAACTATGGGCTGATTTCAGAAAATTTTCCTGCTCTATTGGAATGGAAAATTATTGATCACCTAAATCCCTCTTTGGAAACTAAGGATAGTTTTCGCTTGGCTCTACAAGAATGTCAGATAGTGCTTTCTGGGGGTAATGATGAAATTGTTTGGACTGCAGCCTCTTCTGGGAAATACTCCCCGCGCTGTGGCTATAAATTATTACATGCTGAGCAGGAAGCTGAGGCTCTAATCTGGAAGGCATGTTGATCCCCCTCGTGTCCCCCTAAAGCTAGCCTTTTCACTTGGATGGCTTTTAAAGGCAAAATTATCACTCAAGAAAGGAGGAAGAGATTTGTTTTTCATGGTCCCTCAATGTGTTTTCTATGTGAGAAGTATGAGGAGTATCATGATCATCCTCTTCTTCATTGCCCATTCACAACTGAATGCTGGAGTTGGTTGTGTGTCAGGCTCAATCTCCCGTGGGTCCAGCCCTCTACACTCCCGACCAGGGGTTAAATTTGACGGCCACCTATGCCTGTCAAACAATTTTTGGGTGATGGTACTTTTTTAATACTGCCCTTCAAAAACACAAAATAATGTTATTTTTTTACTAATTATTCTATATTTATTATATCTTTTTTATATATATTTACATGTATTTTTATAATTTATATACAAACCTATATAAAAAT
Organism: Taxus chinensis; assembly: GCA_019776745.2. Taxonomy (NCBI): domain Eukaryota; kingdom Viridiplantae; phylum Streptophyta; class Pinopsida; order Cupressales; family Taxaceae; genus Taxus; species Taxus chinensis. The sequence goes on from CM034154.1 coordinate 12,098,792, forward strand.
TGACGGTCGCGTTTTAAATGTGCAAGTCGCGTGTGACGGTTAGATAAAATATTTACAAGTATTTTACGTGTAAAATCACGAAAAACGTCTAAATGGCCGTCAAATTTAACCCCTGCTCCCGACAGCCATTTTGGCTTAGCATGTAAACCTCCACTCTGGCGTTCTCTCCTTGATTTTGCTGTTTGGTATCGTGTTACTTCTCTGGCACATCTGGTGGGAGCGTAACAAAAGAATCTTTAGGGAGGAGTAGAACTCGGTGAATAGGTTTATTTTCAGGTTGGAATGGGCTATCTCTGAGGTGGTTTCTGCTAATTGGTCCCACTTTCATCACTTCTCCAACATTGACAGAGAAATCGATCAGCATTGGCCTAGAATCATCAAGCATGGAGCAGGTGTTCAGCACCCTTCGATCTCCTTAGCCTCGCTCCGTCAGTTAGCCCGTTCGCTCCCCCCACCCTGAGTTTCCTCAAACTAAACTTTGATGGAGCGGCCAAAGGTAACCTGGGCATCTCCGGTGTTGAGTTGTGAAGCTTAATTACTTCATTTTAGCACGTAATTGGAACTTATTAGAAAATATAGTAACCGACATCAGTCAGAGCAGACTGGCATCGGTCAGGTATGACCAATATCGGTCAAGTAAGGAACCAACCACGGTTAGGCAGAACTAACGTCAGTTACCTGTGCGATGAAGTTTTAACTAACTCTCATGAATTATATCTATTTTTAGCATTAAAATAGATTTATTGATTGTAATTGCATGGCTAAGTGCCGTAAGTCTATAAACGACTATATAAGCATAAAAGCTAGGGTTTAGAAGTATGGATGTATCATAATTACAAGATAATTATGTGAGAGAGAATTCTTCGTGATAAATCAAAAAACTTGAAGGAAGAAAGTACTGAACATCTGAGAAGTGTAGAAGATTGTAAATCTTCATTGTATTTCTTGTCAAAGCTTTGGATAATAGATTGTCTTGTTTCTTCGTGAACATAGCCCACACTGGGTGAACCACGTTAAATCTGGTGTTGATTTATATCTCTTGTTTTATATAATTCTTTTGGTAGAATATCCACTTTTATTTGCATGTATGCTTAGATCTGATATATTGTCTGTATAACCAGTGTGCTAACCCCAACAACTGGTATTAGAGCTTTGTTTGAGGGTTTTGTGTGTTGACAGATTTACTCATGGAGGGTTTTCTGATTGAGTGGGAGCTACAACAATGACAAAAGATAATAAATACAAGGTAGAGAAGTTTGACAGCTGAAATTATCAATTATGGAAGATGCAGATTGAGGATTATTTGTATCAGAGAGATTCGTACTTACCGTTGGATGAGAAGTCTAGATCTACAAAGATGATTGATGAAGAATGGAAGATTCTTGACAAAAAGGCTTTGGGATCTATAAGATTGAGCCTGCCAACATCCTTGGCTTCCAATATTACAGAAGCGACTTCTATGGTAGACTTAATGAAATCTCTTACTAATTTATATGAAAAACCTAGTGCTTCAAATAAATTTTATTTGATGAAGAAACTTTTTAGTTCTAAGATGCATGAAGGTGAATCCGTCTATAGTCATTTGAATGATTTATGATCTATTGTAAATTAGTTAAAATCAGTTTCAATACCATTTGATGATGCAGTAAAAGTATTTTTATTCTTATGTTCTTTTCCTGATAGTTGGGACAACTTGGTAATGGTTGTTAGTAATACAACATCTGCTAATAATATTTTGAAGTTTGATGATGTGGTTAGTATAATATTGAATGAAGAAATTCATAGGAAAAGTACAGAGGAAACATCATCTAGAAATGCTTTGAATGTAGAAAGCAGTGGCAGGAAAAAGGATAGAACCAAGAGTAAGAGTAATGGGAAATCAAAGTCAAGGGATAGCAGATCTAAATCCAGAAGTAAGGGAATTACTTGTTGGAAATGTGGAATGAAAGGACATGCAAAGAAAGATTGTTGGTCAAAGAATAAAGAGAACCAAAAACCAAACAAAGGTAAAGAGGTGAATCTTGTTGCATCAAAGGTAATGCAAGATGCTCTTATTATTTCTTTAGATAGTAGAATTGAATCATGGGTTTTAGATTTAGGAGCTTCTTTCCATGTAACCCCTAATAAGGGTTATTTCAGAAATTATGTCCAGGGTAATTTTGGGCATGTTTATTTGGGTGATGATGAACCTTGCAGTATTACTGGTAAAGGGGAAGTTCATCTAAAATTGTAGAATGGAAATACATGGGTATTGAAAGATGTGAGGCATGTGCCAAGCCTCCGGAGGAATATTATTTTTGCAGGGAAACTAAGTGAATCTAGTTGCATGGTTACTTTTACAGGAGACTCTTGGAAAGTAACCAAGGGTAATTTTGTTGTGGTAAGAGGTAAGAAGGTAGGAACATTATATTTATCTACCTGTATTACTGATTCTTTTTCTGTATTATCTACTTCATATTTAGATGCATGCATGTGGCATAATCGGTTGGGTCATATGAGTCAAAAAGGAATGTAGATCTTAAAAGCTAAGGTTAAGTTATCAGATTTGAAAGATTTAGATCATGATTTCTGTGAGCATTGTATCTTTGGAAAGCAAAAGAGAGTGAGATTTCTCAAAGTTAGGGTAACTAAGAAGGATCAAAAATTGGAGCTTGTACACTCAGATGTGTGGGGACCAACTCAAGTAGCTTCTCATGGTGGATCCCAATATTATGTTACTTTCATTGATGATGCTACAAGAAAGGTATGGGTTTATTGTATTAAACACAAATCTAATGTTTTTGAAACTTTTAAAAGATGGAAAGTCCTTGTTGAGAATGAATCAAATTCTTAGTTAAAGTGCCTTAGATCTGACAATGGTGGTGAATATTGTAGCAAGGCTTTCAATGATTATTGTTTAATGAATGGGATACGTAGAGAAAGAACGGTTCCAAGAACACCACAGGAGAATGGTGTTGCAGAGAGAATGAACAGGATAATCATGGAACGTGCTAGAAGTATGAGGATACATTCTGGATTGCCCTTGTAGTTTTGGGCAGAAGCAGTTGATACAGCGGTTTATTTGATTAACAGTGGCCCTTATAGTTCACTAGATGGAGGAATACTAGAGGAAGCATGGACTGGAAAAGAGGTAGATATTTCTTTTCTTAAAGTTTTTGGTTTAGAAGCTTTGTGCATGTTGATAGAGAAAATAGAAAAAAGTTGGATGCAAAATCCAAGAGGTGCACTTTCATTGGTTATGGATCTGGTGATTTCGGATTTTATTTTTGGGATTTAGAGAATTCTAAAATTGTTAGGAGTCATGATGTTGAATGGGATGAAAAGATAATGTACATGATCAAATTTTGGTACCCAAGGATGAGAAAATTGAGAAGTTTATTGATGAAAATGAACACTTAGGTTTTAAAGAAACACCTTCAGAAATACACAGTAACCGTGGTCGATTAGGCCCTAACCGGCATCGGTCAAATAAACTGCCGACGGTTACAGAGGATCAGAACCGGTGTCGGTTAGCCAAACTAACGTTGGTTAGAGGTGACCATCGTCGATCACTATCAGAAGTTGATACTAATGTCCAAAAGGTCCAGATTGAGCCTCCAGTACCCCAAACTCCTGTGAGAATGTCACAAAGAGTAAGTAAACTTCCAGAAAGATTTTCACCTTCTCTATTTTATCTATTATTGACTGATTATGGTGAACCAAAAAGCTTTGAAGAAGTAATGCAGGATAAAACTCACGTTCAGTGGGAGCATGGCATGGATGAGGAGATTAACTCTTTGGAATAGAACCAGACTTGGGATTTGGTTAAATTGCCAGTAGGAAAGAGAACATTGTAGAACAAGTGGGTTTAAAGAATTAAGGAAGAAGAGGGTGGACAGAAAAGGTACAAGGCAAGGCTTGTAGTAAAGGGATTTACACAAAAGACAGGTATTGACTTTGGTGAAATATTTTCTCCTATTGTTAAGATGACTTCTATTCGTACTGTATTGAGTTTAGTTGCAGTAGAAGATTTACATTTAGATCAACTAGATGTGAAGACGGATTTCCTTCATGGTGATTTGGATGAAGAGATTTATATGCAGCAGCCGCTTGGGTATGAAGTCAAGGGTAAGGAGAAATTAGTGTGTAGGTTGAAAAAGAGCCTATATGGGCTCAAGTAAGCTCCAAGGCAATGGTACATGAGGTTTGGTAGTTTTATGCATGAGCATGGTTACTTGAGATGTGAATCTGACCATTGTGTTTATTTCAAGAAGCTTGAAAATGGGAGCTATATTATTTTGTTACTATATGTGGATGATATGCTTATTGCTTGATCTAGTATGCAGGACATTAGTGAGCTTAAGATAAAGCTAGCTCACACATTTGAAATGAAGGATTTGAGATCTGTAAAAAGAATCCTTGGCATGTAAATACATAGAGACAGGAAAAACAAGAAATTGTATTTGTCTCAAGAGGATTATATCTACAAGGTGTTAGAAAGGTTCAACATGCAGAATGTAAAACATGTTAGCACACCTATGGCTGGACACTTCAAATTGAGTAAATATCAGTGTCATTCATCACAAGAGGAGGTCAAATACATGACAGGATTGCCATATGCTTCAGCAGTTGGAAGTATCATGTATGCTATGGTTTGTACAAGACTAAACATTGCACAGGCAGTGGGAGTTGTGAGTAGATATATGGCTAATACAGGTAAAGAGCATTGGAAAGTAGTCCAATGGATACTCAAGTATTTGAAAGGGACATCTAGCATGCAGTTACGCTATGGAGGTTTGGATATTTCATTACGTGGCTATGTTGATTCAGATATGGCTGGAGATCTGGATGGTAGGAGGAGCACTACTAGATATATTTTCACAGTAAGTGGAACGACAGTTAGCTGGATTTCGAGATTGCAGAAGGTTGTGCCTTTGTCTACTATAGAGGTAGAGTATGTTGCAGCTACAGAGGCTAGCAAGGAGATGATATGGATGAGTAGGTTCATGGAAGAGTTGGGAAAGGAGTAAAGTAATTGTAAACTGTTCAGTGACAGTCAGAGTGTAATTCATTTAGCAAAGAACTCAGCATTTCATTCGAGAATGAAACACATTCAGTTGAGGTATCACTTCATACGGGCAGGTATTGGAGGATGGACAGTTGAATCTGGTAAAGATTCATACGAGAAATAACCCTACGGATATGCTAACGAAGCCATTAACAAAGGAGAAGTTGGAGCTACACTCCACTTCTGTTGGTCTTCAAGTTTGAGACTTGAAGAGGAAGAAACAAAGCCAAGGAAGGATCCAAGAATGATGTTGTACATGTATGGTGCAGTAATTAAACTCCAAGTAGGAGATTGTTGAGTTGTGAAGCTTAATTACTTCATTTTAGCATGCAATTGGAACTTGCTGGAAAATACAGTAACCGGCATCGGTCAGGGCAGACCGGCATCAGTCAGGTACGACCGTCATCAATCAAGTAAGTAAGGAATCGACCACGGTTAGGCAGAACCGGTGTCGGTTACCTGTGAGATGAAGTTTTAATTAACTCTTGGGAATTATATCTATTTTTAGCATTAAAATAGATTTATTGATTGTAATTGCATGGCTAAGTGCCCTAAGTCTATAAACGACTATATAAGCATAAAAACTAGGGTTTAAAAGTATGGATGTATTATAATTACAAGATAATTATGTGAAAGAGAATTCTTGGTGAAGAATCAAAAATCTTAAAGGAAGAAAGTACTGAACATCTGAGAAGTGTAGAAGATTGTAAATCTTCATTGTATATCTTGTCAAAGCTTTGGATAATAGATTGACTTGTCTCTTGGTGGACGTAGCCCACACTAGGTGAACCACGTTAAATTTGGTGTTGATTTATGTCTCTTGTTTTATATAATTCTTCGAGTAGAATATCCTCTTTTATTTGCATGTATGCTTAGATATGATATATTGTCTATGCAACCGTTGTGCTAACCCCAACATCTGGAACTGGATGCATTATAAGAAATGAAAAGGGATTATTGGTCGGTGCCGCCTCCTACAAGCTCAAGGATGTCACTTGTAATTCGGCTGAACTACAAGCTCTGAGCAAAGGTCTAGATCTAGTGGCCTCCTTAAAGATAGAAAATATGGAAATCAAAGGGGATTCGCTAGTATTTGTGAATGCCATAATTAAAAAGAAAGCCCTATCTTGGAAACTAGACCTAGGAGTTAAAAAGGCCCTTTGGAAACTCGGGAATTTCAGTGCCTGGAACATTAAGCATGTGTTTCGGGAAAGTAATAATTACGCGGACAAGCTGGCAAATGCAGCGATCAAGCAAGCACAACAGGAAATAGTGGCATTCAATTCCAAAGCGTGGGAAGGATTAGGGATATTGATCTCGCGCGAGGTGGATTTCAGAGCACACATCGTCTAATGAAACACTTGTGGGATGTGAAGGGTCTATTTAATGATTTAGACAAGGGCTTCTCCTTATATTTTTTTCTCCCTCCTTTCGCTAGCTATGGTTGTCTCTTGTCTACCGCGAATTGCCTTCAGTTGTGATTTGAGTGAAATGGCATTTCATTCTAGGATAACAGACAACCGGTTAAAAAGAATTTTTCATCTCTCCTGCATTGAAGAGTTGGATGCCATTAAAGGAATCATGGGCAAAGACTATCTATCTGTTGTTGGTTGGCCACGCATTAATAGTGGCATTGCTTTTTTATTTATTGAGAACTTGTTGATAATTCATCCCTCTAAAGTGGATGTCGTGAGTCTGGCTTTGCACTGGCTTCGACTAACATACTATGGTAGCCTAGCCTTTGAAGTGGCAAATTGTTGTCTGGCATTATGGGCTGTGCATGAGTCTTTGTCAAGTACATCAGGGATGGTTGTGGGTGTCTTCAGTGAACTTAAAAAATGGTTCGGAATTCTCTTGGACTTCACTGAGAAGATGGTGGTGTATGCCTGGGACCGGGCTGCCAATCATGCCTACATGGTGCGTCCTAATCTGAAGACCCTCTGCGCTCCGTTGGACCCTATCCCGCCTAGATGGACCGAGATGTGGTTGTCTGCGGCAGGGGACTATGACTTTCTCTAGCTGAACTGGGTGAATTTTGAAGTGAATTTTGAAATGGAAGATGATACCAGCCTTGGTCGGGTGTCTCAGGCTTGTTGTCACCTTGGGGTCTGGAACCGTGAGTCTGGCTTTGCACTGGCTTCGACCGACATACTATGGTAACCTAGCCTCTAAAGTGGAAAATTGTTGTCTGGCATTATGGGCTGTGCATGAGTCTTTGTCGAGTGCATCGGGGATGGTTGTGGGTGTCTTCAGTGAACTTAAAAAATGGTTCGGCATTCTCTTGGACTTCACTGAGAAGATGGTGGTGTATGCCTGGGACCGGGTTGCCAATCATGCCTACATGGTGCGTCCTAATCTGAAGACCCTCTGCACTCCGTTGGACCCTATCCCGCCTAGATGGACCGAGATGTGGTTGTCTGCGGCAGGGGGCTATGACTTTCTCTAGCTGAACTGGGTGAATTCTGAAGTGAATGTTGAAATGGAAGATGATACCAGCCTTGGTCGGGTGTCTCAGGCTGTTAGTGTTGTTGTCACCTTGGGGTCTGGAAAGTAATCCCTCTCTTTCCTAGTACTATAGTTATAGTATATCTCAGATAATGTTGGCCTATGTTTGTGTATATCCAGTTATTTTTTTACTCTTATGATTTTGTTGTTTTGCTTTGAAATCTTGAGGTCGGGCCTCTATTTATGTAAATAGGGAACGGGTCCCTTTAACCCGTTTTATCTATAAAAATTACATATCTTGAACAAATAATCAAGTTGCACAAGAATAATCATAAAATATATTGAAAAATGATCCACTAACCGTGGATTTTTCTTCAAACAATGATCATGTAAGCGCCTTTCAGTACATTTCATAAATGGTAAAATTAAGCCTATACATGTCATATATGATCAATTTCTCATGCCAAAAAATGAACAACAATTATATTTTTGAATAAACTATGAAAAACCAAAGAATTTTTTTTGAAGCACATATAAGCCATTTTCAGTTATAGTTACTTCTATTTCATTTTCACTAACCCATTTGAGTTGATTATAAAAGAGAAAAAAACAACTCGTTTTCAACAATATATTCAAATAAATCATATAATTTTCATTTAGAAGTAGTAGTTTATAAAGCTATTATATTAGCACTATGATTACTCTCACCACCATTATCATTATCTTGATTTTGATCTGATTTATTCCATTTTTTATTTTCAAAATTTGACTTGTTTTTCGATTTGCAATCTTCTTTCTTATGGCCAATTTTCACACAGTTATTACATTTACCATCAAAACTAACTTTTAAGTTTCCTAGTTTCTTGTTTGTACTAGGAGTTATACAAGTTGATTTTTGATTCTTGTTGAACCTAGAAGGTTTACGTTTTGATTTCCGAGTGAGAAGTGCATGTGTGACATTCCCTTTTGAATCAAAATTAGTCATAACCTGTTCTTCATGAACCAGGAGAGTACTAAGGGTTTGTAAATCTGGAATGTCTTATTCTATTAAATATTTAGAATTCAAAATTGAAATGAAATTTCTAAATTTTACATGAATATTCAGCTGAATAATGAAATAAAGAACCGTAACTAGAATTAAGTTACAATTACACCCATCTAACTAAGACCTAATATTTTTCATTTTTGCTAAATAATTTATCACTTTTTCATCTCCCTTAATGGGAGTTGTCATAAACTCTAAAATCGGTTTAATGATTTTTGATAAATGTGTACCTTCGTGCATCAATTCCAATTAAGACAAAGCCTCAGTCAGACTTTCTTGATTCCTGATATGAAGTAGAAAATCATCATGTACGCTTCACAAAATGATGGACATCACCTTTTGTACTTTATGTTGATACGCAATGACATTGTCCATAGTTGCTTGTCTTCCAGTCGAAGCCTTTTCATTTCCATTAAGAACTGCCCATAATTTGTGAGCCGTGAATTCTACATTCAATTGAATCTTCCAAACATTTTATTTATTCCCATTCAACATCTGAGATTTATCAATTTATAACTGATTAGACCCCTAAAGACTACTAAAAGTTCCAAAGCAAAGCTAAAATAACAAGACTAACACCACATAGTCTAATTAATAAATGCTTATTGAATCTAACAATAGTTACATCAAAGATAAAAGATTAATGGAATTCTTGAAACAACTAACATGAATATAATTCAAAACCTAGGTAAAGCATGCCTACTTAGTATGATTTACTACCTATAAAATACCTAATCAAATCTAGGACGGCAATCAAATTGGGTTGGTTTCTACTTAAAGAAAGATGAAACGGTCTCTCCAACAATGACTAAAAGGTCATATTGGATACCCATCTCCCAACCCCATTGAAGATTGGAGGAAAATATTAGAGCTTGGCTCTTAGTCATATTTCTTATTTGTTATGTAAATCAAAGCATGGTGTGTTTTTGTAAAGGTGGATACTTAGTCCTTTTTGTAGTTTTCTATTTGGGTAAAATTGCATCTTGGTGCATGTGGGACTAAAAGTATAAATGTAGATTAAGATTTACTAATCATGATTAAGGATTTGTTCATCATGATTAGTGAATTAACAAGTGATTAGAATGTGAGGATCCTTAATTAACCACTTAGGGTCAACTAGGAGGCTTGGGATAATATTTTAAATCCTTCTGAGATGTTTTGAAGGGAAATAAGGTGATTTTGAATGGTTGGAAGAGCGGTTTGATCCAATAATAGGGTATATTGACCAATAATAAGGGTAAAATAGGCTTAATTCGCTAATAATCACTAATTGTCTATTTGAAAGAGGATTTTGACTTACGATGTGTTGTAAAGTGGTATATTGAATGTGAAAATTGAGATTAGGTAATCAACAAAGTGTTGTTAATTAACAAAAATGTTAAGAAACATTAGTTAATTAATAGAAATCACTAATTATAACAGAAATGGTAGAATGAGAGTGATTTGTGTGCTTTTGGCAATAATATTGCAAAAGCAGAATTTAGGTGTCTACAAGCCCATTTTTACGTAAATAAAATTAAACAATTAATGAGGAATAAAAGAGTTTAATATAAATCCCCTGTCGTTTAATCAAAGATAAAAGCTTAATGGAATGTTTGAAACAACTAACATGAATATAATTCAAAACCTAGCTAAAGCATGCCTACTTAGTATGATTTGCTACCTACAAAAGACCTAATTACATCTAAGAGGGCAATCAAATTGGGTTTGTTGCTACTTCAAGAGAGGTGAAATGGTCTCTCCAAAAATGACTACAAGATCATATTGGATACCCATCTACTAACCCCATTGAAGATTGGAGGCAAAGATTGGAGCTTGGCTCTTAATCATATTTCTTATATGATATGTAGTTCAAAGCAACGAGTGTTTTGTAAGGGTGGATACTTAGTCTTTTTTGTAGTTTTCTATTTGGGGAAAATTGCATCTTGCTACATGTGGGACTAAAAGTATAAATTAGATTAAGAATTACTAATCATGATTAGTGAATTAACAAGTGATTAGGATGTGAGGATCTTTAATCAACCACTCAGGGTCAATTAGGAGGTTGGGATAAGCTTTTGAAGCCTTCTGAGATGTTGTGGAGGGAAATGGGGTGATTTTAAATGGTTTGAAGAGGGGGTTGAGCCAATAATAGGGTATATTGACCAAAACAAGGGTAAAATAGGCTTAATTAGCTAATAATCACTAATTGTCTGTTTGGAAGAGGATTTTGACTTACAATGTGTTGTAAAGTGGCATCCTGAATGCGAAAGAGATTAGGTAATCAATAAAGCGGTGTTAGTTAACCAAAATGGTAAGAAATGTTAGTTAATTAGCATAAATCACTAATTATAATAGAAATGGTAAGAATGAGAGTGAGTTGTGAGTTTTTGGCAATAAGATTGCAAAAGTGGAATTTAGGTGTCTACAAGCCCATTTTTATGTAAATAAAATTAAACAATTAATGAGGAATAAAAGAGTTTAATATAAATCCCCTGTCGTTTAATCAAAGATAAAAGCTTAATGGAATGTTTGAAACAACTAACATGAATATAATTCAAAACCTAGCTAAAGCATGCCTACTTAGTATGATTTGCTACCTACAAAAGACCTAATTACATCTAAGAGGGCAATCAAATTGGGTTTGTTGCTACTTCAAGAGAGGTGAAATGGTCTCTCCAAAAATGACTACAAGATCATATTGGATACCCATCTACTAACCCCATTGAAGATTGGAGGCAAAGATTGGAGCTTGGCTCTTAATCATATTTCTTATATGATATGTAGTTCAAAGCAACGAGTGTTTTGTAAGGGTGGATACTTAGTCTTTTTTGTAGTTTTCTATTTGGGGAAAATTGCATCTTGCTGCATGTGGGACTAAAAGTATAAATTAGATTAAGAATTACTAATCATGATTAGTGAATTAACAAGTGATTAGGATGTGAGGATCTTTAATCAACCACTCAGGGTCAATTAGGAGGTTGGGATAAGCTTTTGAAGCCTTCTGAGATGTTGTGGAGGGAAATGGGGTGATTTTAAATGGTTTGAAGAGGGGGTTGAGCCAATAATAGGGTATATTGACCAAAACAAGGGTAAAATAGGCTTAATTAGCTAATAATCACTAATTGTCTGTTTGGAAGAGGATTTTGACTTACAATGTGTTGTAAAGTGGCATCCTGAATGCGAAAGAGATTAGGTAGTCAATAAAGCGGTGTTAGTTAACCAAAATGGTAAGAAATGTTAGTTAATTAGCATAAATCACTAATTATAATAGAAATGGTAAGAATGAGAGTGAGTTGTGAGTTTTTGGCAATAAGATTGCAAAAGTGGAATTTAGGTGTCTACAAGCCCATTTTTATGTAAATAAAATTAAACAATTAATGAGGAATAAAAGAGTTTAATATAAATCCCCTGTCGTTTAATCAAAGATAAAAGCTTAATGGAATGTTTGAAACAACTAACATGAATATAATTCAAAACCTAGCTAAAGCATGCCTACTTAGTATGATTTTCTACCTATAACATATCTAATTAGATCTAAGAGGGCAATCAAATTAGGTTTTTTGCTACTTCAAGAGAAGTGAAATGGTATTTCCAACAATGACTATAAGGTCATATTGGATTACCCATCTCCTAACCCCATTGAATATTGGAGGCAAAGATTAGAGCTTGGCTCTTAGTCATATTTCTTATATGATATGTAAATCAAAACATGGTGTGTTTTTGTAAGGGTGGATACTTAGTCTTTTTTGTAGTTTTCTATTTGGGGAAAATTGCATCTTGCTACATGTGGGACTAAAAGCATAAATTAGATTAAGAATTACTAATCATGATTAACGCTTAGCTAATCATGATTAGTGAATTAACAAGTGATTAGGATGTGAGGATCTTTAATCAACCACTTAGGGTCAATTAGGAGGTTGGGATAAGCTTTTGAAGCCTTTTGAGATGTTGTCGAGGGAAATGGGGTGATTTTGAATGGTTTGGAAGAGGGGGTTTGAGCTAATAATAGGGTATATTGACCAAAACAAGGTTGAAATAGTATTAATTCGCTAATAATCACTAATTTTATCTTTGGAAGAGGGTTTTGACTTATAATAAGTCGTAAAGTGTAATCATGAATGTAAAAGACATTAGGTAATCAACAAAGCATTTTTAATTAACCAAAATTGTAAGAAACATTATTTAATTAGCATAAATCACTAATTATAATGGAAATGGTAAGAATGAGAGTGAGTTGTGAGTTTTTGGCAATAAGATTGCAAAAGCGTAATTTAGGTGTCTACAAGCCTATTTTTACGTAAATAAAATTAAATAATTAATGAGGAATAAAAGAGTTTAATATAAATCCCCTGTCGTTTAATCTTCGCAATTGAAAAAACAAATAGTTTACGCCAAAAAAGGAGGTCCTGTCAATTGGATAGTCTATACATGAATGCATTAGTATGATATCAAAAATAAATCAAAATGTGAAAAAAAAAATTAAAATTTATTTTTCTATCTAAAAGACAATGACGATTTAATCGTTCTCTCGAGAAAAGATGTCATTTAAAAAAGATGGTTTACATTTTTTTACCTATTTTTCACAAAAAAAAAAACTTTATGATTAATTTTTGAAAAAAGAAACAAAATAATACTAGTATATATTAAAAAAATTGGGGAGCTCTTGCTCCTATATTGTTTGGAATTTCTATCAACTCGTCCAGTTAATATCTTGCAGGTTATTTATATATATTCATATTGCATTACATTGTAATACTACTTACTAAGCCAACTCGGTTGGTATTTCTAACTCGAATGAATGAATCATGTATTGCATTATGCATTATATTATTATTGTATTATCAATGTTACATTTGATATTGCATTTCATGCTACCTTCGAGGACCGAGTTGATATGTTTGCATTGGGGCGAGCTCCTCGGTATAGCTCGGCGAGTTCGCAGGTGGACGTGTGAGTTACATAGCTCGGGGAGCTATTATAGATCGATTTTATTTCACCGACCAAGCCACATAAGTGGCATTATACACAACAAACGTCAATTGTATTCCACCATTCATTATGGACTCAAATAAGTCCACTGACCAGCAGGATATATATGGCATGAGCCACTACATGGCATTTGAGCATTAATGCCACTGTCCATTTTAATGGGTCAAACCCACTACCGTGCCACGGGGGGGCACCTAACTCATTATCATTGGCCCTATACACATGGGCACACCTCACAACTAGTGAATGTCATTTGGCCATCTGTGTGGATCTAAACCTTTGCCATTTGTTCCTTGAAAGGAGATAATGTCAAGGATATTCTCATCTTTGCCTCATAAAATTTAGAGTCTTCACAAAAATTTTTATTCAAGTATCATGTAATATAATACAAACTTGTTGGCTTGAAGTGAATATGACATCAAAATTCTTGCTTTGTTTGGTCACTAAATACTTAGTCACTCTCCACTTTGCAGCCACACATATAAAATGTGTTCCCTGCAGTCTTCACAATGAAGGTACTCCATTCTGCAACATGGGTCCCCTCCCACATTTATCAAATTCCAATAAACTGAATAATGTATATTCTTCGGCGGTTTATATGGATTAAATAATATCTATGCTAAGTGGCATGAATTAAACATGTCATAAGTTTGAAAGGGGTCGCCCATTGTAACACAATTAGGAAAAAAAAAGAAAAAAAGAAAAAAGGTCGTATACCAATTTTCAAGGGTTTTAAAAAAAATTAAACCTTAGCTTATATACTATAAGGAGGGGGTAGAAAGGGGCCACTGTTAGGAAATAAGAGATAAAATATGTGGAATAATCCCTTACAAAATCGCAACAGTAGAAACTAATATGCAAAAAATATTACAGATCTCAAATAAAAGTGCAGAATAAATAACACAACACAGAGAGACAAGATTTAACGTGGTTCACCCAATTTGGGCTACGTCCACCAAGAATCAATTGCTCAGATTTTATTATAAGCCTCCACTCTCTCAATACAATACCCAGATCCATTTGGAGCTATGCTCAACAAACTCTACAAAATTCACACCCGAATTCAAAGCACATCTGCAATACATTTGCTTGTCTCTGTATCATATGCATAAGACCATATAAATAGACAATTGCTTAAGCAGTTTGATACAAAACCGTGTGTATCAAAACCATGGGAAAAAAACCGTGGGTATCAAAACCATGGGCAAAAACCGTGGGTATCAAAACAATGGGTACCGAAAAAACCATGGGCCCAAAAACAACCCATAACGGTTACCCATTACCCATGGGTTAATAAACCACCATGAAAATTTTCTTCGGGGGCTTCCCCCCTGACCCACTCACCGGCGAGCGGGACCACCGTAAAAATACCTGAGTGTAACACATAGAGGGTGTACCACACTCTAACATGAAAATAGGCTCCACAAACATAACAGCCTCCCCCTTAGGAATTTTTTTAATATATAGTTTATAAACTATTGTATTTTTTTGTTTTTATTAATCACTATAGTTTTAAGAAAATAATATATACAAGAGCTTATTAAAGAAATATAAAGGACCTTATTTAAAGGAAGCCCGACAATTATAAATGAACCCAGTAAAAATATTAAAAAAAAATTCAAACCAAGACATTAGAAAAATTGTATTATTTGGCCCCATTCCATGGATCTATGTCACTCTGATTGACTATTCTTCCACTTCGCTCTCACTATTCCTCGAGGAACATTGTATCCCTATGGGAGTTCAATAGTGACTGATGTAGTTTCACAGTGTCTTACTGGGTGGAAAGTATCTCATCAAGTTACTGCACATACGTTGATGCCTTAACCACCATACCAGATTATTCGCAACATTTCCTAAACTTTTCCTAATCATTAATGTTTTTTTTCTGTTTAGAGAAAAATTAACATTTGTAAATATTGTAGGGACCTCTTTAAGTCTAAGAGCTGCACACACTTAAACTCTGATACCAAAATGTAACACCTATATTACACTTCGGAGCAGGGAACTTAGGGGGGGATTTTTTTTAATACCAACTCATTAATTATAGTTAACTTCCTTAATTGAATTTAACTTTAGAAGTAAATTAAATTGCAGCATAAAATGCCCGCTATAAAATCCATCTAAATTTTCTGAGGGGATGAAACACATATTAAAGTTATTTCATAAACATTAATGAATTCATATAAATGAATGAATGAATGCATGTGTATAAAAGTAAATAACACAATAACACAGTGTCACAAAATTTAATGTGGAAAACCCCAGTGGGGTAAAAAAACCACAGTAGAATAATTTCCACCATATGAGAAACTTTTTACATCTAGTCCAATAAACTTCGTCCTCACTTCTACTCCATGTATTTACCTGGGATCCAAAAAATTGATTATGAATATGACTTTTAGTAATATTTAAATATCTCAAAGGGTTATGACCTTCTTAAGTGATAGGGCACACCTCCCGATTAATATTAGTTAATAAACAACTAACCACCTAATATATAGTTTATATTTAAATAATACGAATATAAGTTATTCAATATTATTTAACTATAAATTAATATTATGATCACTTAATATTATAGTTCTAACAGGCTGAAGCTATGATTACATATTCTGGTGAGTTGGTTGAAGCAGTAAAGGCAACTGCTCATATCGTAGAGGTAGTATATGACAACTGTGAAGATAGAGACCGTGTGGTAGGGTTACTTGTGGCCAAGGATGAAGTAGATTTGAAGGAGTTCCAAGATAAGAATAAAGGAAACATGACATAACGTGAGAGAATTTTGGCCAAGGTTGAGTAAAGAAGGGAGGAAATGGAGGGATTAAGAGCCTTGATAAAAAATAAGTTGAAGGAGATCTACCCCCGGGTCACACACATGATGGACACGTTGAATGGTGTAGGGAAACAATTGAAGACTATGGTCAAAAAGTTGAATGCAAAGGGTAAAGACTTGACTCTTGCAGAGGTTCCTGACATTGTTGGTGATGCACCTGTTAAGGCCAGCATCGAGTTAGAGGGATAGAAGGCATTGGAAGCATTGGTGAATCAGGAATTCCCCCTCCTTTTTGCTCAATAAAAACTTGATTGTTCATACTTTGGTGCAAATTGGACAAGATATATTCTTTATTCTTTGATTCTTGGAGGGTTTATTTCAATTCTTTGCGCGACATAACAAAATGTTGTTGAGGACAAACAACATACCTAGTGTGGGGTAATTTTGGATGCCATAAAATAATGTTGGATAATACAGAGGCGTGCGCTCGGAAGGGTAACATGGAAACACGTGGATGAATAAAACAGAATAAGCGCGCTTAATGAAAAAGTTAGCACACGGAAGAAACAACAAGGTTGCACGTGCAATTCACTACATGAGGGCAGAGGACTCTGCCATTTTTCCTATTATTAGGCTAATTATAGGCATGGAGTGTGCGACATGCAAGGAGAGTTTTGCAGTTAAGAAGACTCTATTCTCGAGCAAGGAACGTGCAGTTCAAACTTGTGCATGAAAGCTAATAATAGGGTTAAGGTGGAGTCTATATTTAGAATTATTCTATTATTAGGTATGTTAGGAAAGCATGCATGGAGTTTGTTTTGAGCATGTGGTCTATTTTTTAGATGTATGGGTGATGAAGGGAAATTCCCCACCCCTATATATACTAGTTGTACTTTATAGCTTTAGAGAGGTTCAGATTGTAATAAGAGTTATGTTGCCCTGATACACTAGGACATGTGACTCTTCGATGACCATTACTATGTATTCAAATTCTTTTAATTGATGAATTTTGCAATGGACAATTATGGTTGAATTCTGGTAGTTAATGTCTTTGATCATGGTACTTGCATGGTGAATCTGATCTTAATTGTCTTATGATCTATTGTATTTCTATATTACGTGTGTTTCTAATTGAATATATGCACTAGTTGATATGAATGAATGAACACATGGATATATACATCATTATGAATTTACATTCTAACATCTTGACAAACACACACGAAGGAGGGACCTGGTAGGATTCGCGTGCTTTGGGTAAGCATTCATATTTATTTGAATGAAGTGTCAGCATGCCCAGGCAATAGGTATAAATAAGTGACTACATAAGACAATTTTTATCACATGGAAATACACCCTAACTCTTCAAATATAGCTAAAACCTAGATCTAATACCGAATGAGGAGAAAATGGACTGATGAACTTATACAAAATTAGTACTATTAATAGAATCAATTCATCTAAAATTGAATAGAAAGATGGAATCCACAAAATATTACACAATACAAAACATTTATCATAGGAAATCCCTTTTGTATAAATTTCCCATAAAAGAAACTTCCTTTGTTATTATAATAACTCAACCATTTATAATACAATAACATTTCTTAGTTATCCATCCCATTCCATTGATTAAACCGTGCAACTACCTTTTCTTTTTGTTAACTCCTTTTTACATAAACAATATGTGAGTATATACATGCACATCAATAGGATACCTTCTACCTTCCACCTCCCTCAAACTTGTGATGTTTCATATTTCCTATCTAATGACCATCTTTTTGTGATGCTTTAGCTTCCACTCACAATGCTTCGACTTCTACCTGTGATGCTTTAGATTCCACTCGAAACATATTCAACGAGATGTTACTATAGAGATACATTACACAATATATCTGAATCTAGGCACATTAATAGTATACGTTCTACCTTCCAACTTCCTCAAACATGTGACGCTTCATATTTCCTATCCTACGGCCATCTTTTTTTTATGTTTTAGCTTCCACTCATGATGCTTCAACTTATGCTTGTGATGCTTCAGATTCCACTCGAAAAATCTTCTATAAGATATTACTATATAGATACATTAGACAATATATTTGACTCCATCATTATATTCCTTATTTGAATTACTTCTTATTCACCCTAATCCTCTATCTATCCTTTTACATCATTTATAATCTATTCATTTTCTTCTTTTTCTATTACATCATAAATTACAAATTCCTTAATGGATCATCATAATTTTCTTCCTCCATTTCTTCTTCTTTTATGTTCCATCTAGCCAAGAAAACATGTTTCATTCCCTCCCAAGATCAATATGAGCTCTAATGTTTTATATAGGGAGGATGCTTCATATGAAATAGGAAACCTCATACAATCATTCTCCCTAAATACATGAGTTTGGTTTAACAATCACATCTCACATAAACAATATAATAAACAACTTGCGTGGATTGTTATTACTAACAACTTACCCACACATTTACATTTTCTAATTACTCCTATAATTAACTCACTAACATAATGTTAACACTAACATGATTTCCTAACATTCCCCCCTTAGTGCGAACATGGGGAAAACCTGCTCTGAACTCCAAATGTTGCTTTGACACTTGTTCATGATCTGGATGGTTTTGTTTTCAGGATGGCCACAACCTTTAGGATGGTTTTGCAAGTGACTGACCACCAACCACAAAAGATGGTTTTGTTTTCAGGATAGCCAATAAACCATCAAGATGGTTTTCAAAATGGATATCCAATAACCATAATATCATGATGTTGCAGTATTATCATCAACTCTTATCACGTTCTTCCATTAGGGGATTACACATGAATTATGCTCACATATTACAAACTGAAAATGGAACATTGGCGTAATGTACCCCCCCATAATGTGAAATTTCCACTTATTCACAACACACAAGAACAATAGGAACCCTGGAATTTTAAGTTGTAGACACAAAATCATGCACTTTAGGCATTATTTAGCCCGGTCTTATACTACTATTTAGAAGGTTCTCAAGTGAATAAAGTACTAATTAATCCCACCTTTTGGCCATCTTATTTTTATATTTTATTTCTTCATTCCCACATATTTCCTCACACATATCCACCTATTTCACAACTATCCCAGAATTTTATCCTAAATCCGGTGCCCAAGCATGTATTGGGATGCCCCGGGGTGCCCTAGTCCCACCTGGGGCGCCCTGATCCATGTTCCACTTTCCTGCTTCTTTTTGGGGTCTTTCTATGGTCATTTTTCATCGTTATATTTTTCCCAGTCGGCCATGCTAGGGTTAATTATGAAATTAGAGCAAGAGAACCCTATAAATATAAAGTTATAAGACCATAATAAGGGTCCTAGCATCACATACTACTATCACTCCATCTAGAGTTGCATCCATTGCATCACTTGCATCCACATAGTGTCATGCATCAAGGCTAGGAGATCTGCATCAACACACACAACATAGGGGGAGGGATTCTATTCTATTCCATGCACACATGCTATTACATTTTCTATAGTTATTATTGCTCACTACTTCAAAAAGTGTGACTACACAAGAGCACCTATGGCATGACATGGACACACACACCAGAACTACATCCGAGTCTGAAATGTAGTGCAACGCTCAGTGATAAGACCACTAGTTTGGCGGATGAGGTCAGTCTGACCCATTCATTCTACATATTTTATTTTTCTTAGGGTTTGATACTTCCTTCTTTCTTACAGGTCATCATTTCATTATTCAGCACATCCAACGTAGCTCAGTGAATCCAATGTGACAGACAGATAATATTTCAAGATACCTTGTGACCCTACAAAATTCAAATTCTGAGCATTTACAGATATCAGGGTGCCTAATCTTAGACCAAGGTGCACCCCAGTACCTTCCCAGGAACCTCAGTCAGCTCATATCCTCCATATCTCGTCCTTCCCAGGACTTCTGAGTGATCATTCCTACTTCCACATTTTATTATCAGACCTGCGACAACCTGCGACAATCCTTCTTTAATCAACTAAGTCATTTCTCCTTACTTCCTTGCATATTTAGGGTTTTATTTCACTTATTATAATTATTTACAATTATTCCATACTATTTTAGTCCATTTATACAATGTTTTAGTCCTCCTATTTAGATTAACTAGTGGCTATACTTCTCATAGTATTAGTTCAATTTTAGTTAATCATTTTGGTGAACCCAATACATTTTTTTATGCTCGTTACTCGTAGGTTTTCCTTTGGACCCCTTCATTATTGTGAACTTCCTTATCCCCTTCATCGTACCCCTAGATCCATGACTAACATAACTACCTCTATGGCTGACAACCCCTTGGTTAGTTCTACCCAAATTCCCCTTCATGAAATAGTGATCGTGGATAGCGAGAAGTCATATGATGAGGAAACTAATGTTGACTAGGAACAACTCGATGTTATTATTGACTTTCATCAAGCTTTATGTGAAAATCCCACTCATCTCCCTTCATGTCTTGCATGCTTTACACTTCCACCCATCTTCCTATTTCTTCCTCCCCTGTAGTTCTACACCACTACTCCTATTACAACTATCGTCCCTCTGGCCCACCATGGTACTTCTAATATACCACTTGGTTCCTCATCTAATCCTCCTAATTTAGCATCACTATACTAGGACCTCCAAAATCAAATCCGCTAATTGTAATTCACTACCTCTCGAGGACATCCATCACTTGACTCCACATCCTTGTTACATTCCCCCTTTGTACCAACCATGTTTTCTTACCCATTCCCACCTAACTTCATCTCTCCTAAATTGTCCATTTTTAAAGGCCATGGTGACCCACAGGAACATCTTCATGCTTTTCATGTCACATGTCTCGACTACGTTGATGATCATATTATCCTCGCCAAGTTGTTTCCACGTAGCCTGCAAGACTATGTGATGCATTGGTTCTATGAATTACCTGTGCATTCAGTGGTTTCTTTTACGCATCTAATTGATGCCTTTCTCACACATTTTTTTTAATCAATATAGGTTCCACACTTTCTTACGCCCAACTAGCCCAGCTTAAGTAAGGCTCCAATGAACACTTCCCTGATTATGTTTTAAGATATAAGAATAATCTAGCTAAAATGACCAATGTCCTCGTGGATTCTGAGCTATAGGATTTATTTATCCATAGTCTCTTACCACCTCTACAAGAAAGTGTTCTCTTTGAGACCTTTTCTTCTTTTGATCAAGCTTTTCATACTCTTAAGCTTTGTGAATCTAAACTTTTATCCATAGGCAAGCTTAAGTATCAGGATTAAACCTTCATCCTCCACTCATTCCAAACAAGACAACATTCAAACCCTCTACATCTAAGCCAACTGATAACTAAACTCATTGTTAATGCCATCTACCACTACTAAGGAATTATAGACCTCCCAATATAGGTGTCCTTCACTAAACTTCCCATACACCACTAAGCGTGTTATTTAAAATAACTCATTGATAGTAATCTCATTACCTTTCCTCCACCACTTACAGCTTAGACCCATCTCGACCCAAAGGGCGTAACTTTGACGACCATTTTTACTATGATTATCACCAATGTGTCAAACATTTCACAAATTTTTGTTTCAAACTTCTGACATCTCATCCAATATCTACTTGAAAATGGTTGCATTGAGCTTCCAGAATCCCTACTACGTTCGCCTCCCTACTAAGGATAACCATAAACTCCAAATTTTTAATAATCCACTACCCAAACATGATACCAAAAGAAATTGATTCATCTTCTAATCATACATACCATACAATATCTTCTCCCCCATATTCACCTCTTGACTTTCTTAGTTGCTAACACTTGCTACTTCACATCACCGATTATCTCCTTTTCCAACACTGATTACCATGCTACATTCACATCCAATCATTTACATATTCAGGCATTTATTGGATTGACTTCCATCAACACACTAAGGTTGATCCATCTTCCCCTCTTAGCACATGTTCCCTATCCTTCTTATGATCTATCAGTTACCCTCCATTGCAAATCGACTATCCATTCAAAATACCCTATGGTGTTGTTAAGTTAAATATCACAGTTGGTCCTCTCACTCTTCTTATCCCTTACCTTTCTAGTCAAACGATTAAAGGATGTGACCTGCTTCTTGGTCTCAATTAGATTCGTCAATCCCAATCTATTATTTCTCTGAACCACTTATGCCTTAAATTTGTTTACAACAATAAATTTATTTCCATTAATGACGTCCCTCCTTCACCTCCATTATTGACACCTTCTAGCCCCGCTGCTCATCCATCCTCTCCTCTTTCTTACACGTCTCCTATGGTGTTGCCCACAATGCATTCTACACCTACTTCACCTCCTCAACTATCCTCCCTACAACCGCTCCATTCCATTAGTCCTACACACCGGCATAGGCCTATTCCTAGGACCACAACCACATCCCATCGCAGCTCACTGCCTCACTCTATTCCACAAGGATCGTCCTCCCTTTTCTGAATGACATTATCTCAATCTCCATCGCCCACACACTTTATTATGCCACGATATTTGTCTTATGTCCACCCATTGAATGCATATCGGCTTCATTCCCCCTCTGGAGCGTTTGTCTACCATACCACCATTACTTGAGCATGGTCCTACAATTTCTTCATCCTAGGCACTGGTCGATGGACTTTCCTCCCTTGATCTTATTGGTTGATTTCTACTTCATGAACACTTGGGGGACATAGCCATTACACAATCCCCCCTTCCTCATATCAGTATAGGTTCATCTTTCATCTTTGCATCCTCATACATTCATATCTTCACATACGTATACTCATCATCTATTCTAACACTGTCATTACCTGATGACACACTCTTGTGCTTTGGTTCACACTTGACTGTTAAGGGATTACCGTTACATTGAACCCCACACACTGCACCATAGGCACTACATCTTCCATTTCATCCTACATTGTGTTTTATTCATCCTACACTTATTTCTACATTATACTAATCCTCATCTACGTCGTATATTCATCTACACATTTAGTCACATTATACACAACACATTTTCATATCATACATTTTCCATATACTACACTAGTCGTCATTACATATGAGTCTAGTTTTACATTTCATCCATGCATTCTACATTTACGCTAGGTTACATATATATATATGGGTCTAGCTTTACATTTTATCACTACATATTATATCTACACCTATTTTCATCTCTTACATAGACTACACATGCTACATTGCATTATTCACACAACGCATCCATCCATCATCTATATTCTACATACTACACTAGAATCCATTACCTATGGGTCTAGTTTTACTATCATATTTACATTCCATTTCTACATACACTTATCCATCACACATTCATATCCACATACAGCTACACATCCTATATTACATTGCCCACTCCGCACATTTACATATTCATCACTTGGTCATTTATACTATGTTGTCTTCTACGTGTTGCACTCACCACCCTATGACGCACTTTAGTTCCTCGGTCCATACTCAACTACTGAGGGTTTACCAATCAAATGGACCTTACATTCATCATGTGACATTTTCAGCATTAGTGACATACACCTTAGGTTAAATCATCACCCATTCTATCATTTTGCAGTGGTATACACCTTAGGTTACATCACCACTCCCTTGTTCATCTATTGTACGCTTGACATACACTCCTCCTTTACCTCATAAATACGTCATCCATCTTCATCCATTTTCATCATATAGTGATATACGCTTAGGGATAAATCATCACTCATCTATTCAATAAGTCGTGATATACACTTCAGCTATAGGGTTCACACACTATCTCTCCCATGTCGCATCTCATCACCATTACATATACACATTCATCACAACGCGCTAGAAAAAACCAACACTACTCAACCATTTCCTGATGATGCACTCTCGTTTATGGTTCATTCTTGACTATTGAGGGGGAAAACAAAATGAACCTCACTGCATACACTTCCATCCACTTGGGGGGCACATTGCTCCTATCATTCCATCTTGCATTCCATTTCATCCATCCACAACATACTGCATTGTCTTGGGGGCATTTACTCTTGCTTACTAGTGTTTTGCATGTTCACTTTATTACACATGTTAGAATGCTTTCTTATATGTCATTATCATACACACATACACATTCATGCCTTTGTTTAGTGTGATCGCAGATACATGACTCTACATGTGGCATGGATGCTCACCTTCTACCCTTCCTATACTGGTCACTGGGGGCATCCACATTCATCTTATCTAGGTGTTATTGTTTCATTTTGTACTTAGTATCTTATACTACTTTCTTATACACACTTTGACATATTGGTTATCGCTCTAACATGCTAATGGGTGTTCCATGTGCAACACTTGTTTTGCAGGATTACATGTTTCCATGACTACTTGTTTGTTTCTACTTATCTACTTTGTTTTCCATTATATGCGGGATTTTCCCTTTTCTTGTGTGCACACTTGTCTATTTTTTGTGGCCATGATGGCCTTGCATGTCTTGTGACATGGTGAGTGATGTCCCATGTTTGCAACCCACATTGTGTGGTCTAATTGTTTCTTGCGTCACTACTTTTCTTATTAGTTTCTACATTGTCTACGTATTTTACACTTGTCTTATTGCATGCATGTGTTTTCAGACTAACACTTGTTTAGATAGCCATCCCTTTTTGTGCACACCTTGGTATCTACCAAGTGCTTTCCCTTTCCCCTTATAGGGTAGAGTTCTATAGGTCAGAGTGTGGTTGGTCCTCTTTTGGGGCCACATTCTCCTTTCAGCGATGTCGCATGCGCCCCCAAAGAGGGGGGCATCATTGAGGGTTTCTACTAACACAACGTATTTACACCGATTCAATACAATGCACTTTTCACCCTTCAAATTGTGGGTTTACATACATCGAGTGAGTTCAGACCAATATATAAACTCCATACACAACAACCTCTACAGGAAATGGTGTCCTTTGGAAATTTTGTAGATCAGTTACAGGATTGGGGGTTATAGTGGGTGTGCCTCTCTACACTACTTCATCTAGTGGTGTCAGATCACCCAAAAAACCAGGACAGTACAGAGATCTCTTCACACATTTCAGCAGAAGTGGTTAAAGGTTGGAGGACACAGAGCATTTCCTCCCTATACTTCTTTAGCTAGGGTGGCGTGAGATCACCCAAAAAACTGTGCGACAGTACAGGATATCCTTCTACACCCTTTTTTCTTGACATGGATCAAGTGCACATGTTTCATTTACACTTTTCTTTTCATGTATTTTACATTTGCATACTTTACACATTTTACACAACATTTTTACATACATACATATTTGACTACTTGATCATTTTCTCCTTGCAGGTCTGGCCGTATGAGAAACAAGCAGTCAAATTGGGGGAAACAACGACAACGACAACGACAACACACCGTGACAAGCACTTGCCTTTACTAACCATGTAGGTACACTACATACAACAACATCTACACATGTGTTCCACCCTAGGTTCACTCTCATCACTTTTTATGCATGTTTTTCATCTTTAGAATCCACGCTCCTCCACATCTTTCTTTTTTGTTGTTCTACGCTTGAGTCTAGTCCTTCGACACATCTTCTTCTACACTTTACCTGAATATCAGGTACGCATCTCTATCTACTTTATGTTACCGAGTGTTCCGCTCACCAACATAAAGTGGGGGAAAAATGTAGACACAAAATCATGCACTTTAGGCATTATTTAGCCCGGTCTTATACTACTATTTAGAGGGTTCTCAAGTGAATAAAGTACTAATTAATCCCACCTTTTGGCCATCTTATTTTTATATTTTATTTCGTCATTCCCACATATTTCCTCGCATATATCCACCTATTTCACAGTTGTCTCGACATTTTAGTGTAAACCCGGGCACCCAAGCCTGTACTAGGGTGCCTCGGGGCACCCTGGTCCCACTTGGGGCACCTCGATTCATGTTCTACTTTCCTGCCTCTTTTTGGGCCTCTTCTAGCCGTTTTTCATCCTTATCTTTTTCCTAGTCGGCCATGTCAGGGTTAATTACGAAATTAGAGCAAGAGAACCCTATAAATATAAAGTTATAAGACCATAATAAGGGTCCTAACATCACATACTACTATCACTCCATCTAGAGTTACATCCATTACATCACTTGCATCCACATAGTGTCATGCATCAAGGCTAGGAGATCTGCATCAACACACACAACATAGGGGGAGGATTCTATTCTATTCCATGCACACATGCTATTACATTTTCTATAGTTATTATTGCTCGCTACTTCACAAAGTACGACTGACACAAGAACACCTAGGGCATGACATGTACACACACACCAGAACTACATTCAGGTCTGAAATGTAGTGCAACGCTCAGTGATAAGACCACTAGTTTGGCGGTTGAGGTCAGTTCGACCCATTCATCCTCCATCTTTTTTTTTTGTTAGGGTTTAATGCTTTCTTCTTTCTTGCAGGTCATCATTTCATTATTCAACACATCTGGTGTAGCTTAGTGAATCCAGTGCGACAAACAAGCAATATTTCAAGATACCTTGCGATCCTACAAAATTTAGATTCCGAGCATTTATATAGATCAGGGCACCTAATTTACAAACCAGGGCACCCCAATACCTTCCCAGGTTTCCCAGTCAGCTCATACAGATCCGGCCTTCGTAGGACTTCTGAGTGGTCGTTCTTACTTCCAAATTTTATTATCAGACCTGCGACAACCTGCAATAGTCTTCTTTAATTAACTAAGTCATTGATCCTTCTTTACTTGCATGCTTAGGGTTTTATTTCACTTATTATAATTAATTACAATTATTCCATATTGTTTTAGTTCATTTATACAATGTTTTAGTCCTCCTATTCAGATTAACTAGTGGTTATACTTCTCATAGTATTAGTTTAGTTCAATTTTAGTTAATGAGAAGCACATTGAAAAACTGAAAAAACATGTCACCAAACCTTCACGTGGCCTCATCGTTGGCGATTGACGAGAGGTTTTTGTTGGATTTGCAACCCCCCATGCCTCCGTCCTGCTATTTTGAGCCTCATTAATTTATCTCAGATGTCGGATTCCACTAATAATGTGTCCAAAGGCAATTTTTTTAATTTTACAAAGTTTTTCAAAGACTCAATTGTGTGACTTGATAACACATACCGACTCAAAAATGACTAGACTACACCAAGACACAATGACACTGATTATTTTGATAATGATATTTTGTTTGATGGACACAACAACTATTATAACCAACTCATGATTCTTTTACAATACAAAATGATTTTGAGTGACTATCGAGATGGATAAGATGACTCATATAGCATTTTATAATAACAACATGAAGACTAAATGACAATTTATAATGACTTTTGAATATTCTATTTGACAACAACTTCAAGTAAAAATAACTATTAACACTTGACAACAAAATGAGATGATGCAAAACGATGACAATATATTTTTATATATGAGATTTGTAATGAAAGACAACTGCGAATCTATGTACTATTTGGTAACACAAAGACTAGATATAATACTAATTAAAATGTATTACTAAAAAAAACTTATTACACTGAAGGCATGAAGGCGTTCCCCCTATGATAGAGGACCTCCAGACGTTTCTATGACTGTGTTAAATTTGGTGACCGTTTGGACGTTTTTTAATGCTCTTAATTTTGACGGTTGTTTGGACGTTTTTCATTTTTTGTTGTGTTTAAATTTTTTTTTTTGCGTGGAATGCGGATTTGCTGTGTTTAAATTTACATGTTTGTCTTTACATGTAAATTTTTGTGCGGGGTTTCAATCACCTGATCACCATGAAAAATTTCATTGCTCAAGCGGATATGTTCGGGAAGACGGCTCTTCAGGAGGCAGCAAGTAGAAGCCATAAAGCAACAGTGGAGTTTCTTTTAAAGAAGGGATCTCGACCTCTCGAAGAACGTAATGCTGACGGAAAGACTAAGATTTGATAATTGATGGCTTCCAAATTTTGATTATCTTGCCAGGATGTCCCGTCGTACTTTGAGTAATGATTCCTTGCACAGTCCATTATTTAGTGGACAAACAACAGTTGTGAATATACTATCCATGAATGACTCCCAGAGTTGTTTGGGTTTCTTCGAGCATATGGTCCCGATGAATTTGAGAAAAGGTAAGCATGACAACTTTTGGTCATCAGACAAGGGATCAAAGCCTAGAGAACGAAAACTTGGATGCATGGGCATAATTTCATGCATGGTTCTGGTGGAAGGGTTTTCTCCTGCAGGTATATTTTGAGTCCTTTAGGGAGGTAGAATGGTGTACGGTTCCTGCTTAGATCAGCTTGAATGGAGACTGACTTTAAGCCCCAGTTAATCACAATAGGAAGAAAAAGGATTGCCTAATCCTTGTAAACATTGATCTCTGGTCAGACCTATGAGCTATTTGACTTCTAATACAAAGACATTCAAGCCCAGTGTTTTGATGTTTTTCCATATACTTCTCAATGTTTATCACCCTAACAGTTTCAAGTTCACCTTCTTGTGTCAATAGTCGTATGACTTATATTCCTTCTATTTCTTGTTCTCATAAGTCCATTTTAATGGAACTATGAAATTCAAGTGCTTGTTATGGATTATCTGACCTTAGCTAGAAGTGAAGTAAATTAAAAGTGCTTAACATCGGTGTCGTCCTTGCTAAATATTTGGCAATTTCTCTTTCAATTGTTTTTAGTATCTCTAATATTGATGCTTCTTGCAAGTTGATTTTCCATTATCATTTTGTCACGAGTTGATTTTTCTTCTGTTTTGCTGATTTCCCAGAACGACAGTGGCTTGCGAGCATCAATGGTCACTCAAACTCAAAGATATTTTGTTTGCAAAAAAAAAATTCTGAGGTGAATTCACAGGGTAGTTTGGTCACCTATCTCATACTTTTTAAGGAAAGGTAACGTTTATTTGTGGGTAAGGTAGCTGGTAGATAATTATGTTAGAAAATTTTAAAGAACTGGATGGTGGTGTTGATTAATAACAGCCAATATATTGAAATTTATGTTGATAATGCAGGTTGAATCCAAAGGGAATTGTGTTGGTTGGTGCAGAAGAGAATTTAAGTCAACTAAAATTAGTTCCAGCCTTAGCATCTACTATTCCTAACCAATTGTCAAATGTCAAACATACTTTGTAGTGCAAGAAAAATCTGAGTCAATTATAGAAGTTGAAGTAGGTATGACATGATACTCTTCTTTATCTAGCAGAAAGCAATCACAATCTCCAATTATGGACATTTACTCAAGGCGAGTATTCAACTACACTACTGGCAGCATCGACACCTGAGTCACTACTGGACATTTACTAGACGAGAACCAGGTAATAGAAGTAGCCATCTCATCACTAGAGGCGTTGATGATAAGCAAATAACTAAGAGTCGGATTCAAAACATCACAATGATATCATAATATCATAACCATACAGTGAGAGTAATATACATAGCGAGAGCAGGAGCGGTGTTATGACTCATGAGAACTACATTAGATTTTTTGTGGCAATAGATATTTGTTGAGAAATAGAGATCAAGATTTGTTTATGGCAATTATAAATAAATATGGGACATTTTGTATGCACAGGGATTGAGATTGGGGATGAGAGTGGGTATTCATGCATGACATTGTAATGTATATTGGCAATGAAAGACATGAGAAAGGCTTTCAAGCCCTTGCTGCAGAAAGGGAATCGTGATTCTCATCGTGCCAATCTGATACGTTTCTTGTTTCAACATAGATTGAAAGGATCAAGATTTAATGCTGATATTCCCAGGTTTCCCATTGGTCTCTATCCCACTGGTAAAGACAGTTGTATCGGTCTCTTATTGGATGAGCTGTGAAAAGAAGATTGCGTCAAGGACTTGGGTGATTCCCTGTGCAGGGAATACGAATTTGGGGTAACTTGCTCTAATTGTGCCCGTAGTCTCTACAATCAAAACACCACAGGCCTATTGATCAAGATATTTCAGAGCCCTCTCAACTTTCTCACTTCGCTCGCAATTTACAGTTGCAGACATATTTAATTTCAATTTGGGCGGTAAATGATGCAGCTGTAACCCAAAATGCTCAACCAAAATAACAATCTCACCTCTCCCACAGACATTGTTTTTAAGTGTGAAGAGTGTCGACCTAATAAAGGGAAAGTTAAAGCTGGAGTGAGTTCTGGAGTTTAATATTAATGAAGGTGCAGGGGATTGTAAATACAGGCTTGTGGGTGTCATTGTGATTGAGCATAAGGATGTGCAACAACCCCATTGTGTTTTGTATATAATAGGTTCAAAATATGGCTTGTTCAATGATAAGTGGTGGTACAGAATCGACAATAATCAAGTTGAAGTAGTGTATTTCTCTAGTGGGCTTAAAAGAACCAACTACCCCACTGGCATCAGTACACTCATCTATGAGAAGTGTTCCAGTCAAACTCTTTCTCTCTCCTTGCCCTCCAGCCAAGGTCTTTCTCTCTCCTTGCCCTCCAGCAAAGGTCTCTCTCTCTCCTTCCTCTCCCACCTTGGGGGAAATAAAAGCTCTGTTGGATACCATCCATTGTTGTCTAACTAGAAACAATGATGGTATAGTACTTGCGAGGAGTGTGATTCATCCACTCACTTTTTTGTGAATCAGTTTATACTGATGAATGGCATACATTTTGAATTCCAGATGATTTTTATCTAAAGTGAAATCAAAAATAGATGAGGTTGGGTTCATATTAATATTTTTGAGTGTGGGTAAGGTTACATTCAAAATTTTCATTCTTCTTATTATTGTAGCTCCAACAAAATGTATATGAAAATTCACAGGAATTAGTGTTCTTATCTGTTTGTAGTATTGGATGGAGTATGTTGGATCTACACAAGCAGGAAAAATGCCCACTTGGTTTTCTAAATTCAAGTCACTCATGTATATTGAAAGTTGGTTTACATTTATTAAAAGATTGTTTTAGCGGCTTGAAATACTTAGTTGTATAACTCTTCACAAACCATTCCAATGGTTTCGTGTACAAACACATTTGAACCCTGTTCCAGTTACTAGGCCTCTTATTTTAGTGGCAAAGTGGGTTAAATGTTTCTGCTGTTTATATTATATTTAAAATCGGATTTGAATTTATAATACAATAAATTACATTGAATTGAAAGAGTTGTAGAAGTTTTTCAAGAGGTTGAACATTTTTACAAGGATCTAAACTATGATGTTGTCCCATACAACTCATTTGAATTCAAAGTTGTCTTGTGGAACTCTAAATGACTGATAAGAGGATAGAGTCCACACATTGTTTTTTCATCTTTGAATGCACTTGAGCATTGAAAATTTAGGTGCAGCTATATCCGATGTTCTGTTAACTATAAATTCTATGAAACTATTATGTTTCTTCTTTATTTTATCATATACTGCATTATAGAAATGGAGCACCAACAAAACATCCAAATCATAAAAAGACCTAAAGTAGGTAAATGAGGATCCATTAGGAAAAATGTGATTTCATGGGAGTCTTGATTGAAAAGCTAGGTGGGGCTTCAGATTGATAACCTGAAGCATCCTTTTGTGGATACTATTATTTGTTAATTGATTGGTTTAAAGTGAAGTTGTAGCCTTCTATGTTAGCATAAACATGCATTTCTCTTAGTTCCAAGGAGCTCATGCAAAATGGGTTTTCAATTCTATGTAGAGTTGCTTTCTATAGACTTATTGATTTAATGAGTGATGATAGCTGTAATGAGTGCATGCTACCTTGGTTTTCCTATTAAGGCAGATGCCTTCTAAACTCTCTAGAATGAAAAATGAAGGGATCATACTTTTGTGAAGATTATTAATTGTAAATTATTCAGTTTAATTGAAGTAGTCTTGTGTGTTAACATAAGGGTCATGAATCTTAGTTCCAAGGAGTTCCTGCTATTAAAATATAAGGTTTAATATAAGTTTATTTATTAATATTGGTTAAGTCTTAACTAATAAACAATTGAAACTACTTCAACCACTTTTCACTTAATAAATTGACGGGTACACAATGATAATGTGTGAATTCCGGTTACTCTTCATTTGTTGTTTGCACGTTGTATTCTCTCTCTCCACATTTTCTAACATCCGTGTCATTGAATATTTGGGGAGAAACACGAGTAAGGATTAAATTTTGTGATTTTTTCATTGTTTTGTTACCGGATTTGTGTGTTGAACTTTGTAGATGGATGGATTTTTTGATTCCATCCATCTATCCCCTCGCTCCACTTTCTCTTTTGTCAAATTCCCTTAACAAATGTATCTCCTTCAAAATTGACCTTTCATACCTCCTCCACTCTTCACTACTCCCCCAATCCCTTTCGGCGTTCACATTGCACTCCTTACGTGTGATTGCTAGTATATTTCTATAAGAGACAATTACAGATCTATAAGTTTTCACATGATAATGATATATACTAAAGTAAAAAAAATTCAATTAAAGATGTAGACAAACGACTAAGAACACAATTCTTTAATTTACACGCTATAGACAATTCTAATACACAAAGATAACAGACATGCCTCTGCTACATGTAGAATATTTGAACGCAAATGGATCAATGGAGTAGGACGACCACCTCGCTTTGCAACTAACAGCTTTATCACGTACGCCTGCAATTTTTAGCTATTTGGCACATAACGTGTCAATCACCATGTCACTGTTTCTTTCGACACAGGAAAAAAAAATCACCAATTTCTAAGCCGAGTCTTCAATGAAAAATTCAACGCAGGCTTTTAACTCAAATAGATTTGACTAAATAGGTACGTGACTGCAGAAATTATACTGTCGCTCGTATGGGTGATCCTCTTCATGGCGAATTCCTTCGTGGTTTGTTTCAGCGCCCTAGTGCCGAATTTTATAATAGGCAACTCTGTGATAACAAGTTTCATGGGAGGTTTCTTTCTGTTCTCTGGGTATTTCATATCGAAGCAAAACATACCAGACTACTGGATTTGAATGCACTATTTGTCCCTGTAAATACCCATTCGAGGCGTTCATTATAAATGAGTATTCACACGTGGGAAGTCAGTGCTTGGACAACATGTTTGGGCAGTGCGTTCTGGATGGCAATGGGTTGCTCACGCAGCAGGGATTGCATTTGTCGGAAAAATGGAGCAACCTGGGAGTCATGCTCATGTTTATTGTTGTTTATCGTATACTTTGTTTCATAATCCTTTGGTACAGATGTTCGTGCAATAGGAGATAGATATATACTATTTGTTAAAAGCAACACATGATTTAATTATCTCATACATAACTTTCAAGACTAATTTTGCACTTCCATAAAATTTTGTTAGCGCCATATACATTGATAAGTTCGAGGAGTGGATAAAGAAAGTTAGTGCAAAATGTGGACAGAAACGGTCTCTGTTTCCTTTTCTCACTTGGCGTAGACCCAAGCAACGACCAGATATTCGAGCATGATGAGGAGGTATCCCGTAGTACACAACATATATGCAAAATGATATGCTTAGTCGGTAAGATGGTGAAATGTCTCCGCAGGATCACTCAAGAAATGCATTAACATCGTCCCCAAGAGCACTCCCCCTACGAATTGAGTCCCCAATAAAATGAAGTTCTCATTCCATCACCAGAAATAGGGAGATATTCCTCCAGCGAAGGTGGCCATGAAAACAATTATGAGACAAAAGATTTTGACAAGAATAAGAGATTTTCCTCTTAAGTTTTCCTTTAATCTTCCATCGGTGGCACCATGTTCATTATCGAATCTACTTCAATACGTTGCCCAACAAAATAGTGAGTTTTACATATATTAAATTTGGTTGACAATACAAGATGTATCCACCTCCACAAAAGGAACCATCATTTTCATTGGTAATTTTCACCAGTAATGAGATAACAACCATGGCTTAATCAAAAACCATTTTTGGTTTCAATAACATTAACATTTCCCTCCTCATCACACTCTGGATATAAATTTATTTACATATCCCATAGTGTAACATCATACGATCTTAGTCATGAATACAATATCATTATTTTAAAATGAGAATGGAATATACACATGCACTTCCATGTGTCAGTTTGTGGAGCGTGCATAGTGCACATACATAATGAACATCGTGAACAGTAAACATCATGAAAAATGTCCTTGTAAACAGTTATGTGTGAATAGTGTCACATGTCATGTGTTAAATTTGATGTTTTTTAAACATTTATTGTAATTTTAGTCATAAAATAATTGTAAATATTTGAAATAACTATCATATGCAACGTCAAGCATTAAACTTGATGTTAGTTTTTTTTGTGATTTGAGCCATAAAATACTTACAAACATTTTAAATAACCACCACATGCAACTTATATATTTAAAATGTGATCGTCATTTTTGATATAGATTTATATGGAAATTATATTTGTATCTATTAAAATAATTAAATAAATACAAAATATTTTATATAAATAACATTGTTTTTGTATTTTTGAAGGGAAATATTAGAAAATGATTGTCACCCACAAAGCATACTTATTGTATATGCTTTGGTCAAGATTGACATCTGGGATGCGGGAGGTTCTGTTCAATGTAGCATGCTTGGGGATTCCCATAATCTAGGCATTGCCCAGGGTTTCAAAACCACTATTGTAGGCAACGATAAACATTCACGCAAGGTGTGTCTTGGATTTCATTTTTGGAATGAGGTTTTCTTAGTTAGTTGTTGATGTTAGCATATTATTTCAGCACAAAACATTGTATGCCATCCATGCATGTCCCTTACATGGGACATAATAAGTTTTCAGGGTAAATCAACATTTTCCAGAATGTAAGGATTTCCAATACTTCTAACCCCACATGGGTGAACGATGTGTAATACCCGCCTATAGCGGCAACGTGAAAAGTGGTACGCTGAAAAAGATGATAAAATGGAGAAAACAATAAATCAATTTTCTTGGAGTTGATACATTTTCCGTTCCACTGAACTTATCTTCCCTCCAACTTCTTTAGCATTCCCCCTCCTCCCTTCATATTGCACTCCCTCTAATTTAACTTCCTCGAAAAAATCACTTTTACCCACAATTTAGAAATTATTGTGATCTTGTTATGTGATCTACTTCTTCTATGGAGTTCATTTTTAACCCTCAATGAGCCATGCCTCGGCCATGAATATGTCCATTTGAAAAAGGTTTTGATTGTTAAAATTGATGTCGAGGAGAAACCAAGTGGTTGTTATTCCCAGTAGATGGAGACCATGGCATTTTCTAAATTTTGTTGAATTTTTTTTTATTTTTTTGTAGGAATATAAGTGTGGGAATTATGTTGTGAAAGAGCCTATGGTGGCAGGGCACGAATGGGTAGGAATAAACCATCAGATCTTGTTCTTTGAAGCACATGGACCATCCAATTTTGTGTTGATACGTCATGTACGGGTGGTGTATGAATAATTTTTTTTTTGTTCCCTTTATATAATCTGGAGCACATTGTGTTAGAATCAACCATTTTCCTTGCCCTTTATTAATGATTTTGTTATATCAATTATTTTTTGCATTTAGTACATCTCATAACTAAAATCAGGTCTACAAAGTGCTACATGAAGCAAGCATCGTGGAAAAATAAATGAATGTGCTAAAACTACAAATGAATGTTAACTTCAAAAATATTTTTCTACCACTCGTTACGTTTGCAAATATATCTATAAAAACTTACCACTTTGCCTTGTACAACACCCTTTTTCTACTTCAAATGATTGATAAGAATTTCATGTGGTTGTTGCAGGGTTGAGTTCCACCTTGTTTCCCCATTCCATTTTCCCCACCCTTGCACTTCTCCACGCTCAAACCCTTCCCTCTTCACCCCTCTTCCTCTCCCATTATCTCTCTCTCTCTAATTTGACTCCTTCAAAAGATCTCTTTCGGCATTACCATCGTACATTTCACGTGCGATTGCTAATTGGATATACCATTCTCTAACATCAATCTCACCATCTCCATAGAAAGATCACATCCCCATGATGCATAAAAATTAGGGTTGTAAGAACAAACTACTTCGACCCTCCAATCTCAACAAGATGTCAACCTTAAATCAAACATAACAAATAACAACCCTCATTTAAGTTTTTGAGAGCTTTTTGAAAATGTAAAAAAAATCTAAAAATTATGGCCTATGGAGGGAATTTTGTGAAAAAACCCCTAAAATAGTAATATCTTCCACAAAATGAAACATTTTTTTTGAAATTAGTACTTATCTTTCTGGAATAGTTTCACAAGCTCGATAAAAAATTATACAAAAATTCCTAGCCATTTACAAGATATTGACAAATCTTTAGAATCAAGGTTTCAACATGATATTGACCAAATCGATGCATTGATACCACTTGAGAAGATCTTCATATATAATCAATGAATAATTCAAATAATATGCACAATACCATGAAGATAAAAAAACACAAGAGATGTTTGTGGACCAAAATGCCCTGATATTCAATATATTTAGAATAATAGAAGAATGCCATTAAGTTAGGGCAACACCATACAATACTCCTCACGAAAGGAATAACTCCATGATCTCCCAATATGGGATTTCCATTTCGAGGGGTATATCTCCAATATCCTTCTACCAAGTAGAAGACTCAACTCATGCAGAAACATATCTCATAATGATTTTTATCTCCTTTATATATGTATACATTACTCTTAAATAGATAGGTAACCCCTAATCTTAATGTAGGCCGACTCATTTCCCAATATAACTAATTCCACAAGTTACCTATGTGACTCCATATATTATAACATATAATGAACTAAAGGGGATGTGTGTCGTATGTTGACATCTACATCAACCCATATATATTATAAAATCATCTCCCTAAGTATATAACAAGCATGGTCTCCCACCACCTAATAGGCGAAGAAGTGAAGGCCAATGCAATAACTAAAATAATCAGAGCAATGGTAAAAGGGTGTTGTAAGGGTAAGGATAAACTCAAAAGAATACACCCCAAAAATCGAACCCAAAGACTTCGTCCTGATTGGAAAATATTTAAAGAATACTCAAAAATCATTGAAGAACTTTGCATCAAACACTAGCCTACCCAACGATACGAATAAAAGAAATAAACAAAACCCTAATCTACATATATGATCCCCCTCTCATTTAGAATATTAGACCATGTTAGGAGGGACAATCTTATTGAGATACCATAGCAATATGTTGAAAGAGACCTCTTTAGGTTTAATCTTGAGTTTAGCTATAAACAAACATGACACTAGAATTTTGTAAAATTTATCTTGTAAATAAACTCATTGCAATACAAAAAATAATAATAGTGCATATATAGTTGTTATTAACAATGGCCTGTTCATCCTCCACAAATGCCAAAAAAAATCCTTCGAGATAAACCTACTACCATTCTTAAAATGTTACTATTGTAACCACCTTTATATTAAATTATAGACAAAATAATACAAAGTGTTACATAGTAAGGGGGCGACTGACAATGTTCATAGCCTCAAAAAAGAACAGATGCCATGTATGCAGACAAAAGACAAGCCACAACGGAAAATAAAAGCATGACACTTAGGGTTACAAATAACGGCCAACAGGCGAAGAGAGAGCACCAAAAACTACATCAAGAGAAAACTGAATTAGGAACGAGGAGCTACGACACCCAAAGGAGGAGGTGGATCATACCGCGACAACAGAAAGCCGAGGGAGCACGGCTCGTCTGAATGCAAATTGAATAGCCAACCATCCTGGTCAGGCATCTGAACACTTAGCGGAACCATGATTCCCCACCCAGGGGAGCCACCAAACTGGGAAGCCCCACTAGGTGGAGAGCCCCGATTGGAAGAGCCAACTACTGCCTTGGCATGCACCGACAGGCTCCAACTAGGACTAGAAGAAGAGGGCCCTGGGCGAGCTAATGGTGGAGATGGTTGGGTGCTTTTGGAGTGGCTGGAGATCATCCATGACGTCTATTAGGTGGATGGGGTGGCAGGGGACGCCGATCATCATCATCCAGAGAAACCTAGATCATTGTACAAGGTGTACTGCCCCAGTGATCAAGAAACTGTTGGAGATGAGTAAACTCCAACGCCACCTTCTGCGCTTGTGCCTGAATCTACATATGAATAGAAGACAAGATAACCACCTTTTCATTAATGGTTAGTTCAATAGAAATAGAACCATGCTGAAATAAGGCAGTATTCCTAGCATTCTAGAGTTGGTACAAAATAACAGAGCGAAAGAAATGCCAAAGGGAAGCAATGTAGGAAGGCTAGGTAGCATGGTCACTAAACAAAGTAAATTTCCAATAAAAAAACTCAGGGTGAAATGGCTAAAAAAGGGAGTGAATCCAATGCCAAACATGTTGAGCACGAGGGCAAAACCAAAAGACATGTTTGAAGGACTCCGGGTGTACACAACAATTACAGACAAGATTAGGAATGCCAATATGACTTAATCTTTCCGCTAATGGTAGGCCCTGATAGATCAAACACCAAAGAAAGAAATTGAGCTTCAGATCAAATATGGGGTTCCAAGCTCGCTGGAGACACTTTAACCAAGTGACATGAGAAGAATGCAGTGACCATCTGGTATTAAGCTTATCTAAAGCCGACGAGGTAGGAGATAACAAGGAGTAGATAACTCCAGAATTGTATTGTAACAGTGGAATGTCCATGTTCCATCACCAGTCTTTCCACCAAGCTTTGGGTGGTTGAAGGCCCATTTTTTGTAGCATAACATTAGGTAGAAAGGACTAAATAACCAAAATTGAAGGCAAATCAGAATTAGCAAGGTTGTATTTCTATTTCAACTTCGGCCAAGGAAGCAAATCCCAGGAGGAAACCAGGTCCCAGATGGTGGAGATGCCTTTACAAGCTAACCACATTGCTTTAATGTTTGGTTTTTTCTACAAGTGGGAGATCATTAAGAGAGAAAATAGGTGACCACCATAGATTATGCTCGTTGAAAGAGAGACATGTTCGGAATCCATCACCAACCCACCACACGAAGGGCTTGACCATCTCAAAGGATTTCCAGATGCTTTTGACCACAAAGGTGTCAGGTATTTTAACTGGAACTTTAGTAATTAACAAAGTATGAAATCCTATGTTTTTCCAGCATTTTTTACCATATGGTGCACTTGAAGAAATACAATGCCATAACAAAACTTGCCAAGCTTGGTTGCCCTAGATACAACGAACAACCCACTTAGCGTATAGAGAGATACTCTACCTGTAGACATCAACAACGCCCATACCACCTTGTTCACTAGGAAGAATGCAGTGACTATCTGGTATTGAGCTTATCTAAAGCCGACAAGGTAGGAGATAATAAGGAGTAGATAACTCCAAAATTGTATTGTAACAGTGGAATGTCCACGTTCCATCGCCAGTATTTCCACCAAGCTTTGGG
Source organism: Taxus chinensis (assembly GCA_019776745.2). Lineage (NCBI taxonomy): Eukaryota > Viridiplantae > Streptophyta > Pinopsida > Cupressales > Taxaceae > Taxus > Taxus chinensis. Next base: position 12,138,485 of record CM034154.1, read on the forward strand.
CAGTTGAAGGCCCATTTTGTGTAGCATAACATAAAGTAGAAAGGACTGAATAACCAAAATTGAAGGTAGATCAGAATTAGCAAGGTTGTATTTCTATTTCAGCGTCGGCCAAGGAAGTAAATCCCAGGAGGAAACCAGGTCCCAGATGGTGGAGATGCCTTTACAAGCTAACCACATTGCTTTAATGTTTGGTTTTTTCTACAAGCGGGAGATCATTAAGAGAGAAAATAGGTGACCACCATAGATTATGCTCATTGAAAGAGAGACATGTTCGGAATGCATCACCAACCCACCGCATGAAGGGCTTGACCATCTCAAAGGATTTCCAGATGCTTTTGACCACAAAGGTGTCAGGTATTTTAACTGGAACTTTAGTAATTAACAGACTATGAAATCCTATGTTTTTCCAGCATTTTTTACCATATGGTGCACTTGAAGAAATAGAATGCCGCAACAAAACCTGCCAAGCTTGGTTGCCCTAGATACAACGAACAACCCACTTAGTGTATAGAGAGATAATCTACCTGTCTACATCAACAATGCCCATACCACCTTGTTCACTGGGAAGAGTACAAACCTCCCAGGAAACATAATGAAAACCACTCTGCTTAGAGCTAGACCAAAGAAAATCCCGCAAGAGCTTAGCCATATTTTCAAAGGAGGCACAAGATGGACACCATCAAGCTGCATAATAGACCTGAGTGATAGCAAGAATATTAGTGCAAACTTGGAACTTCCCGACCAAAGATAACCGACAAGAGATCCATTTCTGCACTTTTTGCTCAACTTGGTCGACCACAAATTGCCACAAGGTGGAAGACTCATTGTCGAAGGCAAAAGGAATTCCCAGAAAGTGGAATCATTCTTCTCTCTGAATCTAGTGCCAAGGATTGGCTACCAACCAGTCGGACATGGGCTGGGGACTTTAGCAGAAACCCATTGATTAAACAAACTAAACTTTAGAGCTTGATGCTTTAGAAAAAATATACAAACAAGAAAGTGCCTCCTGCACATTTTGTTCCGATTCAGCTAGAGTGAGAAAGGAGTCATCCACAAAGTGGCTATTAATGAGTTGGGATTGATGATCATGCATATATATGCCTCTTAATCTCCCTTGAGCAGCTTTGTTGGAAAGAAGGTAACTGAACGCATCCGTTGCCCAGATAAAAAGAGTCGGAGCCAAAGGGCAACCCTGCCTAACCGATCGAAATAACCCAACGACAAAAGACTGGTGTCCATTGATAGTGAGACAAGATGAGGCATCAACAAAGAGAGTACAAACCACATTGAGGAAGAAATCGTTAAACCCCAAGGCTTTAAGCATGGCAAGAATGAAAGGCCACTCTATAGGGTCATATGATTTTTCAAAATCGATTTTGATAAAAACCACCTTTTGAAGAGAAGTGAGAGCCCATTCTAACCCTTCCTAAATAGTAATAAGATTATCCAAAATGAAATGGCCTTTGAAAAAACCAGATTGTTCAGGTCGAATAATTTTGAGTAGCAAAGAAGCCACTTAAAGAGCAAGAGCCTTAGCCAGAATCTTATAAGAAACATTAAGAAGCGTTATGTTTTGAGAACTAACCACCTTCTTAAGAGAAGTGAGATCCCATTCTAACCCTTCCCAAACAGTAATGCGATTATCCAAAATGAAACGGCCTTTGACAAAACCAGATTGTATAGGTCGAACAATTTTGGGTAGCAAAGAAGCCACCGAAAGAGCAAGAGCCTTAGCCAAAATCTTATAAGAAACATTAAGAAGCGTTATGGGCCTCCAGTTAGTTATTAGCTCCAGATTACCAACCTTGGGGATAATTTTGATATTATCTTTATTAATACATTTCCCAAGGGATCACGATTCTAGGGCTTCCTGATAAACCTGTAAGAGATTTGACCCGACAATGTGTCATTCTACCTTGTAAAATTCACAAGGAAACCCATCCAAACCTAGAGATTTGTCATCTACAAGACAAAGAAGGGCATTACGAAGCTCATCCAAACAAAGAGAAACATCACAATGCTTTCGATCATGTGGGCTAAGCTTACAAGGAACCACTTCGATACATTGACACATAGTAGTAGTGCTTTTAATAGAAGGCTCGTGAGCTTGAAAGACATGAGTATAATAGTCAACAAAAGTAGAAGGTATTTCTGGTAAGGCTGTGACGTGAGTGTGGGCAAGCTGGACAACTTTGATTTTCTCCTTGACATTCCGAGCTCTAAGAATTTTGAAGAACCCTTTTGAGGCCCTGTCACCAGTCTTCAACCACTGTAAGTGAACCTAAATCTGAGCTCCTTTGGCGCTATGTTGTTTAATAACCTTGAGTTGATGTTGAAGTTTAGTAGCTCAGACTTGAATGACGTTGTCAAATGGTTGGAGCTCGAGTAATCGACTTATGCCTTGGAACTCCTGTTGGAGAGCTTCGTCAACATGCTTATGGACCTTTGCCACCTGTTTGCCAAAGTGGCAAAGAAACTTGGCAGTGTGTTGAATAATTTCATTCCACCATGAAATCCAGTTGACAACATAGGGAGGACGTGGCACCATATTCCAAACTTGGGAAATATACACCAAAACCCCTGGATGACGCAACAAGGATACATTCATATAAAATTACGTGCTTGGAGTTTTAATAGAGGCATCATCCTAAGTAAGCATGAAAGATATCGAAATGTAATCTGACAGAAGAATATCAGGCCATGTGGTGACATGAGAGTGACTATTGGAAGCCAACGCAAAACCCGGGTGTTGAGATAACATGACACAATCAAACCGTTTGAGAACACACGTCGAGCCTTCTCAAAAATTTGATCAAGTAAACCAATTTTGAGAAGTAAAGTCCCGTCACCTTTTTAAAAGAGGGTCTTTAATACCCAACCTGCGTTTGAAATAAAACAATGCTTCACGCTCTCTAATGCACCATCTCATCGGCATAAGGCCCAATTTGTTATTGGTATGTTCCACCATATTAAAGTCACCAAAAAATAGCCAATAAGAAAAAGGTAGATTATCCCCTAACCATTGCAATAATGTTGCCCTTTCCATACCATTATTAGAGGCATAAAGATTAATAATACCAGAAGAAAAGCCATTATCATTAAAAAACACCCAAAACACCCTATTTTTAGGATCATGACCCGTGGCAAATATCATGGTAGAAAATCTAAGTGATAGAGAAATAGAAACACCACCTTTGCCTTTTGAATGAGAAGAATAAAAATGCAGAAAATTCGGAGCAATACACGATAAGGAAGTCTGAAGCAAAAAAACCAGTATTCTTAACCTCTTGCAAACAAACAATATCAATATTACTAATAATTTGACAAGCATACTTCATAGAATATTTTTCAGAGGATTCTGTGAGACCTCTAACATTCCAGGAGAGACAATTCATGAAAAGATAGACATGGAATGTTCTTCCTCATGTCCATCCTGCAACATATCCTCCAAATTTAAAATACCAAAATGATTTGATAGAAAACTAAACTGGTCTGAATCAAGTGGCTCCGTCAGGTTAGGACGACTATAGAGTCCATAGAGGGGCTTCAGGAGCAATGTAGTGAAGATGACGAAACAACCGAATTCCCAACTATATGTTGAACCAGAGTGATTTGGCTCTGCATGGCATGGGTATCTTGAACATGCTTAACAGGAATATAAACAAATGGTTGAGGAGCTGAGGGTTGCTTAGGAGGAGGCAGAATAGGTGCTGAGGTATGCTTGCTCGTCACCTTCTTGTCAACAACTTGGGTCCAACCTTCAACATTTTCTACTTGCGAGACCGACGAAGTATGCACATCGGAAGGTTTAGCACGTTGGTTCAGTGGACAATCACGAATCCGATGATCAGACACTTGACAACGAAAGCAAGTGTTGGGAAGGTTGAAATGGACAACCTTATGCAAGATACACGTGGACCCAACTTGTATGTCAATGTGGTCCCGCAGATCGGATGCTAAATCAACCTCAACGCAAATCCATTTATGCTCACGAGCATAAAAGAAATGGTCAGGCTCATGACAAATCACACGGCCAAGCGGGCGGACAATATCATTCAGAAAAGGCCAGAGTTGTAATGGAAGACTCGAAAGTTCAACCCAAATTGAAACTCAAAGAGAGACCTGATTAGCTGGGTTGAAATCAAGGATCCATCGTGACAAAACAAGCAAAGTGTTTCCAATGTACCAACAAGCGGAACACTCGAGAAGTAGTTGAACTTGCGACGACTCATGAAAAGTAAAAAAAATAAAACCCCTTGGTGAGGATCCAAACACTAGTAACCTGGATGCCGACAAACTCCCAATGGGATTTAATCCAGTTTTGAAGATAAGACTCAGACAGAATACGACCACAGAAATATGCAACTAAACAGTTGTTATGGTAAAACTGCACAACAAGATCAACAAAAGAAATCTCAATAGTAACATCCGGGGGAGAATCAGAGACATTATCTTGTCGTACACTTTTGAGACGAATTTTCTCGCGTGCTTGAGAGCCATCTTCACCACCGCGTGCAACTGATGTTGCAACGGAATGATTTGCAGCCATTTTAAAGGGCTGGCGCCACCCAAAATGGGTGGAATAAATGTCTAAAGCGCTGTGAAGAACGGTAATAATAACAAGAAAAAACATGAAAAGACCAGGACAAAAAGGCTAACACGAGCGTAATCATGCGAAAAAACCCTAGCAGAGCCAAATCCTCCTTCCGATTTGTATTTATTCTTCAAATTTTATCGACACAAACCTTAAAAATCGTATACCATCCCCCAAAGGGGCTGCCCATAAATCAAACCATATCCTTACCAACTATACCGACATTAAATGTCATTTCCAATCATTTTAGTGTTTGACATCATACCCCTTTTGTTTTAAAATGATAGTTCTAGGGATAAATTTGTTTACCTCATTTTTATGAACAATATAAAAAAACATCAGCTCGGTGGGATAAATATTAATTATCACGTTACAAGCCCTACTTAAAATGAAATTTTATCCATTATTTGTGGATGGGTGCCGCACTCAAAAACTCTGAAATGTTTTTGGGTGCAGCACTTCTCTCTGATCAAGTAACATCGAGGTGGGTTTTTCTTAGGTTGAAGAATTCTCAAATAACAGAATATTTTTCAATCTCATTATTTTTCTTATTAATAAATTCCTGGTATGTTTGTGGATTTCGATGGTTTTCTTCATGTCATTCCATTGCAACGAATTCAAATTCTATATGAGGCTATCTTTAATTTTTAAAAAAAATCTGTGTCTTCTTTCATTGAAAGGATAGATATTTTTCTACCTGTAATCGTTCAGGGTTTTCAATTAATTGGCGAGGATGAATGTAACGGAGTGGATGCAAGTTGGAAGCACTGAAATTGATAGCTGAAAAGAGGGGTTGCATTTCTGTGTTGTAGAATGGCATCTTCATTAGCTTTTACCGGACCCTTGTCAGCAAATAATAGGCCGTATTCTTCAAGACAATGGTTAAAACAATTAGGCTTTCAGGGTTACAGAGTTGCAAGGCTGTACAGTTCAAAATGTGGACCGGAAAAGTAAGATTTCTGAGCGGATATTCTCATACGTTTTTCATCTATCATCGTATTTGTTTTTTTCTTATATATTTATATTGAAAACACTCATATGTTTTTTATCCATCACAGAATTTGGTTTTTTCCTATTTATTTATAATAAAAACACCCAATTTGATTTTAAAGACACCCAACTTATTTCTAAAGGATTATATAGATGGGGTGATTGGATAGTAATCCTCCTGTGGACTTGCACAATGTTTTTCATACAACGAAATTAGCGTCTGGCTTGGTGGTGACCTAAAAATAACCTTTATTTATGCCTATATGTCTATAAATAGGAAATGAACTGTCTATCCAGCACTCTGGGTACTCCTTTCTGTACGAAACTGAAGGTTTCAGATGCACTCCAATGTGATTGGAGTCAGTATGCTTTGCTCTGCATCTAATCATTTAGTATGGAGATGTTCAGATTAACTTCAATGCGATTGGAGTGAATCTGCACTGCTTTATTCACTGCATCTAGAATGCTGGATAGAATATGTTCTTCTTAATTATTAGCAACAGAGAATGCCCAGTGAGATTTGAATTTGCAATGTTATGGTAATTTTGTGTTATGTTGAGCTGAAGTTTGTGCTCGATCACAGGTCCCATGGCTTACTGAGGAAGAAGAAACTTTGGGACCGCCCATGCCGGCCGAAAGCTGCAATGGATGCTTCATTTGGTGGTCAAATGGGTCAGTTCAGTTATTTATAAATTCTCAAATTTTCATATTTAGATTTATTTTATTATATTTGTTTGGTGAATCTTGGACGAGGACGAGGCTATGGGCTACCTTTAATGGGGTATGGGGTAGAGCTAAGACCACATTCTTAAGAGTTATAAACAAGGTTTATATTTGAGAATACCTTATAATTGTGAACATCACGATCTCTCCAATGTTATGCACTGGCTTATTGCAGCAAGGGGGATTTGAACCTGGGTTATGATATTGATAATATTTACCCTGCAATATTTAAGGATTTTTGTTAGGAAAATAGAAAACATTATGCATCATCAAACATTGGAAAACCTTGGGGGTCTCTATTCCATCAAAATTTACCAATTCAAACTGGGCCTTGTATCTAGCCTTATCCTCATGGTGGCCTGATCTATCACAAGGATGCACAATCAACAGGGAAGCAAGCCCGGTGATGTTTGAAGCTAGGTCACCATCATGGCAATTGCTCCACCTTACCACTACAGCGCCAGACCAACTATAGTGACTAGAGATTTGCACTAATCTTTTGTTTAGATTTATTTGGACGTGTGTATTCCTAATTCAATTTGGATTCTGGTTGTATTTTTCTGATCTCAATTGTTGGTGTCTTTTCTTTTTTTCTGTTACTTGGCTATCTGTTTTCCTGGTTTATCCCGTACCTGATTTATTTTTATTAACCATGCCATTGGGTATTGGACTTGATCCTTTTGTCCAGTTATTTCATTCTTATATTCTTCATTTTTGTCTGGCTTAGAAAAAGCAGATGTCTCCTATTGTTTCTATGCTATGTAATGATTTCCTGCTCGCATCTTTCATCACATGTATTTGCTTGGATAGAAGTCCAAGTCAGTAGGAGCATAGTTCTATATCATCTTGCTGAACGATTGTTCAAGTCTATGATTTATTTTAGTGTCTCCTTCCTTTACAGCTTCTGTTAATATTGTATCATAGTTTCCTTCTAATATTCGCACTTTCCCTTGTTGTGATGCTAACCAATTAGATAACGCTTTCTGATCTCGGATCTTTATTGTTTAGGATGGAGCTATGTAGATTGATGTGACAATCAGATATATGTTGAACTTTTATTATTAAAATTCTGCAGCTGCTTCCCAATTGTGTTCTGTATAAGATCTAAGGGAAACTTTTATTAGATTCCAGAGGATCGTTGCCCCTCTCCTCTGTTCATTGGATCTGTGATTACTGATTATGCCATCTTTCCATACTGGTTTTTAGTTTCTTGGAAATCCGCTTTCAGATTTGTGATCCTTATCCCTTGAAGCAAAAAAAGGGTGTTTTACTTTGGTAATTCTTTTTAGGTATCATCTCTTGATGTGTGAGCCTAGCTGTCTTATATTCCAAGATACCGATTGTGGTATTAATTTTTCTGTTTACCTTGTTAGAAGTTGTAAATAAAGAAAGAATGAAAAGAAACTGGAATGCACACTTTGGAGTTTGTGTGTCCACCATTTTATCACGCTAGAAGTAGTTAGAAAGTGGTTGAGGAGGTTACAACCGAACATTAGTTAATACATAACTAATAGTTCATTAAGAGTTAATTAATATATTAAGAATATATTTTAATACCCCCCCTTACCGACTAAATTGGAGACAACATGTTTGTCTTGAAATTTTATAAATACAATAAAACCAAGAAGTTTAGTCATTAACTCTATAGGTTGCTCCTTAGATAGTACACTGAAAGCTGTAGTCCTCTGATGTTTTGTTGCTGTACAATGTAGGAGCTTTGGTGTAGATAGAGACTGGAAAAGATATCTAGCAACAAAATAGAGGTCCGGTTGTGTGAGCATAGGATATAGCAGGTTGTCCACCAAGTGTTTGTTGGGTGATTCATTAGCTGGTGCTGAATGATCATTGGCTGAGTGGTTCAGCCTGATCTCCAGAGTTCTAAACTCATAATCTTGGAGATGCTGGTGTAATAGTGCACAATGATTTTGGAGCTTGGTTTGAGTCTGTGAAAAGATTCGATAAGTCTGCAATCTAGATGACCTTGATCATGTACTTGAAAACCTTTAGGCAACACCATATAGGCCTCGTCTAAAACTCTGTTTAGGAAAGCACTTTGAGATACCCTCCAACCAAAGTGAGTTACTATGGAGAAAAACAATTGAAAGGTGACCATATTCGCAGTAGGAGTAACAACCAACTTTATAGTAGGAGGAATAACCATCTCCGTAGTGTAGGGGAACTACTCTTCTCCTCTAGTTTCTCATCTATTCCCCCTATTGTGAAAAGCCTTTTGCCACAAGATGAGCAAAGTGTCCATCCTCTGTTGTCCTTTGAGCTAGTGCCTGTGATTGAGTGGTCTTGCCATCTCACCATACACCTCCTAGATAATGGAGTCTCCCTCCACAATTCTTTGGGTGGATTTTCTTGCCATTTCACCTTGCTGTTAGAAAACGTTCACAAGGAAGAAATGAAGAGAAAACGTGCGCAAGGAAGAAATGAAGAGAAAGTGGACTGCACACATGTTAATTGTGTGTCTGTCAATTTATTATGTGTAAGATGGTTACAAAATGGTTGCACAGTTACAACCGTTTATTAGTTAATACCTAACTAATAATAACTAACAACTAAATTATAAGTCTTATATTTTAATACCCCCTCTTAATATTTACACTATATAAAGCAGATAAAATTACAATCTTCAGAAGCTATTCTTTTGATTCTTGGACTAGGTAGAACTCCATCAAGCTTCCTCCCTAACCCTCGTAAAGGTGTAGTTACTGAGCTGAATTCCTGAGTTCCTGGATTCCACCTCCCCGAAATCCCGATTTACAAAATCTCCTGAATTGTTGGACAACTATCCATGCCGAGCTACTCCCACAATGCTCCATCAAGTTGTCTCATGACCCTCGTAAGGGTAAATTCTTGAGATCCACATACTTCTGAACTATTTGGACAACCATCCGTGCTGAGTTTTACCTACATTGGATCTCTTATTGTTTTCAAAACACTAACTTCTTAGAGTACATATTCATCTTCTTCTTCATTAATAACTTCTTCATCGTCTAGTGGATTGTCAATAAAGGCCACATTTACTTCTTTCGGATTATCTTCGAGTTTGCCTTTGAGAACATCATTAGCTCAATTATGACAATTCTAGGTTGTATGGCCCCTTTTCTTGCAATAATAACGTTCAACTTGACTCGTGTCTTTATTTGATTTTTTGTGATTATTTCTCATGCAAAAGCATAGTGCACTTTCTTGTGAAGAATTATCTTTTGTATCGTCTGTGATTGTTCTCTTGTCTTCAGCTAAGAGCGCTGAAATCATATCTTCCAGGCCTTGTGAAGGCATTTGATTGAGAGTAAAAATTACATTGCCATATGAAGAATGTTAGGAATATCATGTTAATGCTCAGACTAGAAATATTATATGTTTGTAATAACGTGAGAATTACTCACATAAATAGTAATTAGTAATTCAGTGGTTAGCTAGTATATAGGTTTAACCATATTAAACCTATTATTATAATATTGTTGTTAGTGGTTACTATTTTACAAATGTAATTTGTAATATAATAGTTATTCGGGTCCAATGGTCACACGATTTCAGGAGAGGATCATCGATTGTTGATTCCCTATTCATATGCTATGTTTTGCCTGTATATTTGTAACCTTGTCTTAATGAAAATATTAACGAAGAAGTCTATTGTGTGTTAATATTATTCTACATTTATGTGTGCTTTCATGCTTGAAATCTGAACTGAATTTAACATTTGGTATTAGAGCTGGTTTAATCTATATGAAAGCATCCATGAAATTTTGAGTATAGGATGGGCTTTGGGAGCAAAATGGGTTGCAGAAAACTAGCCAAACTCATCTAAAAGAGTAGGTCCTAATTCTGGTTTTGTGATTTGGGTTTCTGCAAATTTTAATGGGTTTGAAGGTAGGCATGTTACAAAGAAACTGCAAAAATTTCAGCTCAACCTAGTTTAGCGTTTAGGAGAAAAATGGAAATCAAAACAAGGATCTGGAAAAGAAGACGTCTTGCTTTGTGGGTGCAATATTGAAATAAGTCATATAGATTTGTTTAGCTATTACATATGTAATGTATGTAGATCTATATGAGAGTTAAAATCTGAATGTATTGTCAATGTGAGTAAGGCATGCCTATTGTAATAAGGTATAAAGTGTATTAAGGAGTTTCAAAGCATTATTTGTAATAGTCACTACGAAAGTCACATATAGTGGTGTTTTCATTTATTATCACATGGTTAGTCAAACCATAAATTCCTTATGGTTAAGTCTCAATAGTCGTCATTTATTGTTGTTAGTGTCAAAAGTATCGAAAAGAAAACTAAAAAAAAATTGCTTGACGGGCACATTTTTGGCGTAACCTGACATCCATATTATAAAACCAGCCTCATGTTCACATTCTGCTGAGTTAGAAGCGCCATTACTGGAGGATGGAGACAATGGAAGTTGGAGGACAATCAATGTCCTCTTGCCAATCACCAACGATGGGGCCGCATAAAGTTGTGGTGGCATTTTTCAGTGTGTGTTTTTTGCTTTCCACTGTGTTGTTTTGTAGAAAATAAGAATAGATAAAGTATCCCTCTTCTTGTGTGAGATTTTTCTTATCTAACCTCTTGATGTAAGATATGATGAGAGCTGATGAAATTACGACACATCATGATGTGGTTGTTGGTAAACCACTTGCAAAACCATCATTTTTGGTTGTTGGTAAACCATTTGCAAAACCATCATTATGGTTGTTAGTAAGCCATATGTAAAACTATCATTAAGGTTTACGGTTGTTTTGAGAAAACCATTAGATCATGAGCACAGGTGCAGGTACGAGATTGATGTTTTCCCATGTTCGCACTAGGGGAGAATGTCAGGAATATCATGTTAGTGCTTACATTAGAAATATTATATGTTTGTAATAATGTGAAAATTACTCACGTAAATAGTAATTAGTAATTGGGTGGTTAGTATATAAGTTTAACCATATGAAACCTATTATTATAATATTGTTGTGAGTGGTTACTATATTACAAATGTAATTTGTAATATAGTAGTTATTCGGGTCCAGCAGTCACACGATTTTAGGAGAGAATCATGGGTTGATTATCTATTCACAGGCTATGTTTTGCCTATATACTTGTAACCTTGTGTTAATGAAAAGATCAACGGATAAGTTTATTGTGTGTTAATATTATTTTACATTTATGTGTGATATCATGCTTGAAATCTGAACTAAATTTAACAAAGAAGACAAACTGTTTAATAAAATGACTTTAGAATCTTCATCATCTACTGGAGCTTTAACCTCTGCTAACTATCTAAGAAGAGATCTCAAATTATTTATATGATTGGACATAGTAACATCATCAACCATCTTGAATCGAAATTTAGGTTATCCCAGATTTCTTCAGATGATTTATCTAAATATATATGATGCAGTTCAAAGTCAGAAAGAGCAAGCCTGATTATAGATTTCGCTTTATCATTGCGGCTTTCCCACTAATAATTTAGTAGCATCAGTAGGTGTTTTTTCTTTTCCATTAACTATACCCCACAATTTTTTGTTCATTAATTGCATTTGGATTTTAACTTTCCAGGCGTGGAAATTAAAACTAGAATATTTGTTTATTGGTAAAGAAAACTCTATTCTTAAAAAAAAACTAGGGTTCGCTTGTGCTTGCAGAAATATTTAGGAGAAATAAGAGAGTTTATTTACTTCAAATGCTTGAAATTCATGCCCTAGTTGAGATTTACAATTGGAATTATGCCCCTATTGTATTTTGCATTGTTTTGCCCCTGTGCCACTGTATACTGCATTTCCTGCCACGACTGAATTTGGAAAAGAGTCTAGAAAACCTAAACCTTTTCTAAAAAAACTGTTTGTGACTGTATTCTCCTAATTTTATCCTTGTGACTGTTTATTCTCCTGGGGCGCGACTCGTAATGATGTTTTTCCTGCTTCGTTTGACACCCACTATGCCCTTGTTCACAATTTTGTTAGTGATGAGTGTGATTGTGATAGGATGTGCCTACAACTTGCAGTTCTGAGTCTGAAACAAACTCGTTCTATCTAAAATTTGTAATCTAGGAATTCTACTCAGTCTTCTTCTTTTATGCCCTGAACTTTCTCGGCTTTTGAACCCCTTCGACTAGGATTTGCACTAATACCAATGCTGGAAAATGTGCACAAGGAAGAAATGAAGAGAGCGGAATGCACACATGTTCATTGTGTGTTTGTCAATTTATTATGTGTAAGATGCTTACAAAATGGCTGTACAGTTACATCCGTTTATTAGTTAATACTTAACTAATAATAACCAACAAAGTAAATTATAAGTCTTAAAATTTAATTCTTTCACCTCTTATGCATCTTGTAATTTGGGCATTTAATCTGCCCACACATGAAGTATTTCAGTCTCTTGCACATAGTGGATATCCCCTCCACAATTAGTGCATGTAGGTTTACTGGAGTAGGGTCAACAATCCTATGAGGGATGGCATCTTCCAACACATCTTGTATGGCAGAGTCTTCCTCCACGCTTGCTTTTGAGTTTACCGTAGCAGAGTCAACTAGTCTATATTGGTCACCTTGCCCAATACCTAGGGCAATCACCCATCCCTATGTCACATCTGACACAAGAAACTTCTCCCCAAAGAAATTTACAACAATATTGAGATTCTCTATTAACTGACAAACAAATAAGACATTTTTACGCAAGCTAGGAGCATACATAACATTCCTTACAAATAGTTTTTGAGTGCGTACATCTCCTATACCCTCTATTACAAGTGACTCTCCATAAGCTAATACAACTGAATTAAAACAATTTATAATTGTAGTAAATGATACATATTGGTCCCTTCAACATGAAAAATGTCTAGATGCACTGCTATGAATGGTTTAGCAACTAGCAGACTGTCATTCAAGCATGATGTTGTAAGACAATAGAGAGTATACTCTTTCTCAAAATCTCGTTCATTTGCAACTGTTGCCACATTTACCTCATCTTGTGGCATTTTGTTTTGTTGGGAAAGATCATACTGTTGCTTCCGACAATCCTTTTTTGAGATGCCCAACTTTATGACAGTAATAGTGTTTATCTGGCATTTGGAAGATTCGCCAGAGTGTTATTTCCACTTCCCCTTTGATTGAGTAGTAAATGCGCTCTCTGATTGTCCAAAATTGTACTCTTAAGTGTTTGGGTTTGTCTCTGTTCCTTTTGTAACAGATAGGCATTGACTTTATCAAAAGTTAAAGCCTGACTGTCAGCCATCAAATGTAGGCTTCCTCAAATGACTCATAAGAGGATGACAAATTGTTTAGAACCAGTGCCACCAGATAGTTATCATCCACCTTTATATTAATGGAAGTGAGCTCGTCTTGGAGACCTTTCATCTGAAGTAGGTGTTCTGACAGGGACCCATCTTCTTGCATCCTTGCTGAAAACATCAAATTCTTCATGTATAACACCCAACTCTTTTACGAAGTCATGTATTTGTCCATCAGACCGGTCCACAACACACTAGCTGCAACAGTGTTCTGGACTTCTAGTATCAAATCATTGGATAATGACAACTTCAGTAGCAACAAGGCCTCCTTATGATGTTTGTCATAATCCACAAAATTTGCAAGCAGCCTTCCGTCCTTGCCAAGTATTTTTTTATATTAGTCTCAATATTCGGCATTCATCAGAATCTTATGACGCAAGATGTTGTAGTTTTGACCCGTCTTGCTTCTCTGGTAGAACGAGGTCTTGAATGTTTGACATTTTGTCTGTAATGGTTAATTCTTGACTGCAGCAGAAAAAACAAATCCCGTGGTTTATTCTTGACTGTAACAGAAAACACATCCCGTGCCCTCACAAACTCCTGTTACAATAAATGCTGCTAATATTTTCGTGCCCCCAAAGCCGTGTCTTCCTTGTGTTTGACGGCAATGGTCATCTTCAACTATAACTGGCACCTGTAAAACAAAGGAAAAATGGGTGTTGTTTGACAGTATTTTTGAATGAATCTGCTCTGTGTGACTGATTTTTGCCTCCTGCGTGGGCATTTGTGCCATTTTGCCCTCGTGTTAAAACAGTCTTGTGAACCCTATATTCTGTCTTGCGCTTTGAACCTTGAATCCTATGGTTCAGAAGCCCTCATGACCTCCTCTTCAATTTTTCTTCATTTTCAGTTCGTGCCCCAATTCAGGGCTTCCTCAAACTTGCACGATCTTCTTCATGTCAACATCTGTGCTCCTTCCTCGAGCTTCCTCAGATCTCGAGTCCCTTCCAACACCAGTGGCTCTGATATGAATGTTACAAGTAGTGAGCAAAACAAGAATGAAGAGAAACCGGTATGAACTCTTTGGAGTTTGTGTATGTGATTTTATTATGCTAGAAGTAGTTACAAAATGGTTGAGGAGGTTACAACCGAGCATTAGTAAATACACAACTAATAGTTTGTCAAGAGTTGGTTAATATATTATGAATATATTTTAATATACCTTTGTCTTATACCTGCTGCAATGTCTATTCTCCTGCCATTGCTTCAAACCTTTGTCATTTTAAGTGAAACTTATCTGCTTTGGACAGGGGTGCCATAGAGGTTAGCTATGCATTGGTAGATTTTTTTTATTTCTCCATTTTTCTAAGTTCCAAGAGAGAGGAAGGATTTCTTTTCTGATACTATCATATTTCCTGCTTTTCTTTTCCTTGTTTGTTCTTGCAACTCATCTGTTATTTTCATTACTTAATTGATTAGATCTTTCATGTTTTCCATTAGATGCACACTAGAAAATTCCTTTTTTTTTGGCGAGTTCTCTTTCTTTGCACTACTTTATTTGTGTCTCCTTGCTATTGTGTTTTCTTTCAGATGTTCTTTTGTTTAGTTATCCATTGAACATTCATTTTCAATCTGTGTACTTATTTGCTTTAAAACACAAAAGGAGTTCAAAGTTTCAAATAGCACTTTTTTCTGCTGGGTTCTTAATTTATCTACTGTAGGCCCTCGAAGAATTTAACTACACTTGTGATCATCAACAAATGGCCTACATTTGGGCCCTCATCCCCTGGAGAGCTAAGATTCTTATAGCTCAACTAAGGACTAACTCCCATCGGCTTAGATGCGAAGCACGTAGATGGAAAAGGCCTAAAGGAAAATGGGAAGAGAGACTTTGTGTCTTTTGTTCGGATGGGGCAGTGGAATCAGAAAAACACTTTATTATAGAATGCAATGCTTATAATAACATTCGTTCGAGATATGCAATCAATTTCACGACATTGTCATTACAGGTTATGTTCGATGAGGAGTTGATAGCTAAAATGGGAGACTTCATCATCAAGATTAACAAAAGAAGATCAGAATTGATGAAATTAAAAGAAACTGGTTTTACTGTCTCGTAGGCTATTTTTAGCCTCGTGGACGTCAAAAAGTTTTCATTTTCATTCATTTTCATTTTCGTCCTATTCTCTATTCCTTTTTTCCAGCTGAGGTGCTTGCTTTTTTCTTCATCTTGTTTTATCTCATTTTTATTCTCTAACTATTTTTCGCCGTTGCTTTATTTCTGATGCCTTTCCTTTATTTCTGACGCCTTTCCTTTGCTCCATCTCTTTCTTGCTGCAGTGAAGGGTATACTTGGCCAGATGATCATATTGGTGGCAGTATCTGAATTTGAAGGGTATATTATTGTAATCTATTGGCTGTTCCTATGTCGTTCCAGCTAATTCTAGCTGGAGTCTGTTGGATGATCACACAAATTCTTGCTCAGTCTATAATTGTTTGTTGGAGAGTTAATTCTGAGGCTATTATACACTCTTCAATACCATCTCTATTATTTTGGTTGAAGCTTCTTTCCATAACTCTCTCGGATGAAGTTGGAGTTGTAGTCATACTCATACCTTGTATAGTAATTCGGAATTCCCATTCGGGATCTACATCTGGAGCCCGATGTCTATAAACAGGCCTGATTTTTTCATGAACCATGGTCCTCCTTGGAATACCACATCTTTTTCAGCTCTTTCAGAGAAGATAGCTGTGAAGTATCCTGTAAGGGTCGGTCCTTGAGCATGATGATTTTCGGTTTGTATGTATCAATTCTTTGTGTGTTTATTTCCCTTATATAAATCCATATATTTTTCTACAATGATCTGAAATTGGTTAAAATATTCCCGAGAATAATCACCAACACAGTCCTTTTGTGATTTATTCTTACAGTAACGGATTTGGTGGCCTGTTCTGTTGATGTCATTTTCAAAATTTGACAGTGCCACCATGTCGACAAAGGCCCTCTGATACCCCGTCTACATTTTAATGAGGTGCTTCAGGTCGAGTGATGTAGGATTGAGTATATTTGGCCAAAGTGTTGTCTTTGACGTGTCTTGACATGTCACTGTTATCTTGAGATCTTGGTATGTCATTAAAACATACTTCAACTGATCTTGATCCATTTTGGATTATACATCTATTTCCTTTTATGGGTTTTGAATTTCCAATCACTTATGGCAACCATTTGCAAGTTTGGATTGAAAAGTTAGCTGCATGGAAATCCTTTTTGCATGTTGCTGCAAAGATCTCAGTACTTATCTTGAAATCTGCCGAGCATGTTGTGCAACTGTTTTTCTGTAAGAGTAGGAATGAGAACTGGAGAGGGGGCTCCTCTCTCTTAGAAACATTAGTAATCTACCTTCCATACTTCTGAACTAGATTTGTTATCATATGGATACCGTTGCTATATCATAAAGTACTGGATTATCATTGAAATGTTGCGAAAAACACTCAAAGGTAAGCATCTAGCAGCACCATCCTTTTAAACTAAAACTGGAGTGGTATATAGTGACTTAGAAGACTGAACAAATCCTGACTGGATGAACTCTTCTTACTGTTTTTCTACTGCATTTTTTGGCACAACGCTGTCGGAAGGCATTGTATGTAGAGCGTATATCTTTTTGAACCTCATTTTGGTGATCCACATCCCATTATGGTAGCAATCCTGTAGAAAAATTATCTGTAAAACGTCTCAGTTGAATTAGAGATATAAATCTATCTCCATTTTCGGTGCTATCGAGTTATCTTCACTCTGCTTTTATAATCTCCATAATACTTATTTCCTTTTCAGCCAATCAAAGCTGATGTTAAAGGAATACTTAAATCATTTTAGTCCTCCATATAAATATCTTTTTTCTCTAGGATATGGTTACAAAAGTCCATGAATTGTATCACGTGGTCCTGCTAAATCATATCAAAACTCGAGAACTATTTTAATGTTCGGTCACTTTATTGGATTTATGCATGGTAAAATATTAAAAGAGACATCAATAGAAAAGAGGTATGGATCGAGGTAAGAATGTGGCATCTTTATTATAGGTTGATGTCATATTTATATACATCACCACAACATCTTAGGTATGCAATCATCCGTACGTACTCATTGCCCTGTTTGATGCAGGAGCTAGACCCTTCCTAATAAATTAGGGGCCAACTCCCCATCAATGATGATTATGTCTTTATTTAACTTCAGTGACAACTCACATGTATTAGACTAAACTAAATGTTATAAACCAAGTCTAATCTACCAACTCCTAAGTCTAAATGGATACTAACATCTGGGGCTAACTCCCCACGAATGACGATTATCTCATTATTGAACTATAGTGACATCTCATAGTATAAATTTAAAATAAATATTATAAACTAACTATAATCTACCAACTCCCAAGTCTAAATGGATGGTTTATTTTCCAAAACCCTTCTTGTCCCACGCCCTCGACCCCCGCCCCCATAATGACCACTTAGACATTATCACAAAACAAAATTGGGGGCACATTAAAAGAGCTCTTCAAC
Source organism: Taxus chinensis (assembly GCA_019776745.2). Taxonomy (NCBI): domain Eukaryota; kingdom Viridiplantae; phylum Streptophyta; class Pinopsida; order Cupressales; family Taxaceae; genus Taxus; species Taxus chinensis. Next base: position 12,156,581 of record CM034154.1, read on the forward strand.
CAAAGAACATACTTGTCATCTTTGTCTTCTAATTTCTCTACGTATTTCTCATTTCCATGAGTTTCACCAAAATCCAAATTCACATGAAAAAAATAGCAGCTGTATTGTGAAATGGTTGCCACTTTTATATAAAGGGTCTCATGTCCAAGGTTCCGGCACTCTGAGCCCATATTAGATAGCCAAAAGATTTTGGTCAAACTTCACTTAAAAAAGGTGCAGCCGTAAACCTCCTGCAGAAATCACCGCAAACATATTTAACTAAATTTCTCCTTTCACCCTTAAGAAGACTTTCATTCACTGACTCCAAATAGCACGGTTGTCTTTTATTAATTTCTAGGACTCAGTTAAAATATGAACTGTTTGCATCTTTTAAAATTTAGTAAAATGTTTCACCATTTGAGTTGAGGATTCAATTAAAATTTAAAAGTCCTCCAGTAAACAGTCACAATTTCACACTCAGCATAAAAGTTTCATCAAATAAACACTCCTTTATTAAATTGAGCATTTCCCAAAATAAATTTCATTAAACTGTCATCACAAAATTTCTGTTACTATCAAATAAACTTTAACCAAAAAATATCACCTCCCTATGGCATTTAAAATCATCAAAATCAAAATTGCACCAAATCCATCAAAATAAGATGACTAAAATCTCATTAAAAAAATCATTCATGAAAAAGCCCGTGTAGGTCTGCCTCTGTACAACCTGCTGGCTCAGTAAATTGGGAATTGGGTAATGAAAAATGTTTTATGCTGCTCTCTCTGAAATGTGGGCCAGGGTTTCAATGAATGTTGAATTTTACCTGGGTAGCTCTAAGACTCTTAGGGCGAAGAGGCTGTTATTTTCCCTCCCTAATAAGATATTTCTTGACGAGGATCTTACCAGGTCGTAGGTAGCCAAACTCAAACACTCCAGAGAACTAGTTATGGCAGAGCTCAGAAAGCAGGTAAGTGGGCAGTTATCAGAAACCTCCAGGTGGTTATCAAAGACACTTTCCCTCTTGGATGGGAGTCTCGTCCTGGGTCTACCAAATGACGAGCCATGAAGGGGGTGCAACTGGGCAAGGGCATGACTATTAGATGTTGGAACGAGAATGGCTCCTTTTGGTCCGCACCAGGTCTTATTCTTGATGCTCTTTGTTCCGCAAAGATCCTCTTCATCACAGAGACTCACGAGAGTCCAGTGTGGCCTCTTTCTGATATCACGAGCTGTCATTGGTACTCTGCGCATAGGCAGGAGACAAGGAATTCGGGTGACGTCAAAGGTTTTAGTTGGGTGGCTTGCTTGTACAGAGATTCGCTCCAGAGCAAGATCTCTTTGGTTGTCTGAGATGAGTTTGCCAGGTTTTTATGGGTTCATATTCAGGGTGTGGGTCCCCACTGTAGGGATATCTACATTGCAGTGTGTTACTTCCCTCTGACATCCTCCCTTTTTGCCATTCATAATGGTCCTGATGGTGATCCCTTTATCGGCTTTTAGCCCAGTACTCAACGGTCGGAAAAGTCATCTTTCTAGGTGATTTCAATGCCCGCACCAGAGCACTCTAGGTTCCTATTCATGACTGCGCAAAGGATATGTTCTGCACCCAGACAGTTGATTCAGAGACATTGGGCTTGCATAGGACTTCAGAGCATGATTCAGGGCCTCTCACTGCTTATGGCGGGCACCTCTTGCAGCTTGGAGAATCACATGAGCTAATTATCCTCAATGGGATTGCCTACTTTTTGCCTGCTTTCCTGATTCGCATCTCTTCACTTGTCGACTGCATGGTGGTGGTGCGAGTGTGGTGGATTATGTCCTTTCTAGCCATAGCTCCTTGTCACTGATCAACCACTTCTCAATTTCTTCCATTCCCCTTGCCAATCATGCTCTTCTCTCTGTGGCCCTTCGTGTTGACATTCCCCCCCCCCTCTTGTCACTGTTTCCCCCTTTCATGGCCTCCTTCGTACTACTTTTTCGTTTCGACGAAGGGGATCCTAATACCTTTTCCTCCAACCTTCGGCAACTTCTTCCCCAGAGTCCCAGTTCTTTTGTATGGATAATGTTGCTACCAAATACACCCTTCTTTCCTCCATCATCTGGGAGGCTTCCCTCATGTCCTTTCCTAGTTCCACCGACCTTCCTCTGCCTTCTACCAAGAGAAAACTTGTCCTTTGAACAAATGGTATGATGACGAGTGCAAAATCTTTCATAGACAGTTACGACATGCCTTTAACCAGGCCCATCCCTCCTATCCTACCTTGAAAGCCTCTTACCTTGTCTCCTTCGCTGAAAAAAATGCCTCTTCATCTCCCAGCATAGATGAACTTTATGTGAGTCTCTTGGGCACTCTTCTAAGTATTTCTGGTGCACCATTTTCCCCGGCCATTCATCTCTTCCCTCTGAGCTTAATCTCAATTCCATCTTCTCTCACACCTCCAGTCTATGATATTCTCGGACAACCATATATCCAGGTTGGCAACCCACCTTCCTTGTGTCACCTTTTCACCTACACTACAATTAGAGAGGCAATCAGGGTGATGAACTGTAACAGGGCACCGAACGAGGGATTCCAAGTGGAATTCTTCAAACTTGGTCAAGGGGTTCTTTGTAATTGTTTGATTGACCTATTCAACCACGTGGTTTGCTCGGGTTTTCCGCTGTGTTGGTCATATCATTCACCCGATTCACAAATCGGGTCCCAACTCTGACCCCAACAACTATAGAACCATTATGGTGGGTCATACATTCTCCAAACTTTATGCTACAATCTTACATATGTAGTTATTTGAGGAGTTAGAGCGCATGAACCTTAGAGCCAGGGGGCAAGCTGGTTTTCGTCGTGATCACCAAACTACTAACCATATCTTCACTCTCCTGACCATCATTGAGGAGGCTCGTCATTGCTCGTCTAAGGTCTATTGTTGCTTTGTAGATTTTCGGAAAGCCTTTGACTCGGTTTCACGTGATGCACTTTTTTAGAGACTTTGTGACATCGGCATTTCTGAGACCCTTCTCACGGCCATCATGCGCATGTACGAGACTATTTTGGGCCGCCTCCACACCTCCCAGGGAGAGTCAGAGTTCATCAGGAGTACCAATGGGGTAAAGCAGAGGTGCCCCCTTTTCCCAACTCTGTTTGGGATATACATTGAGTCTTTTCTCCATGAGCATATTCAGGACAGTGATGGGTGCCTTCTGCACTAGGTTTTGATATCCATTCTTTTATTTGCAAATGATGTGGTTCTCCTAGATTCTTCTCTCGAGGGCTTATAGAGACAACTAGATGCCTTGGTCATGTTTTGTGATCTTCGACAGTTGACGGTTAACTTGGGTAAAACCAAGGTTACGGTCTTCAATGGTTTTAATGCCTCACATCTCCACTTCTTCTTTAGGGGCGAGGAGATTGAGATCACCAACTCTTATACCTACTTGGGGATTCTGTTCTCTGGCCCTTGTTTCAATTTAAGATAGGCCCTCCAACCTCGTGTCAATAAGTGCTATGGGTCCTTAGTTCTTCTAGAGAGACAATGCTTCTACCACCACTTTCAAGACATCTCCTCCGAAATGTCCGTTATGGACTCCCTCATCAAACCCATGGTTCTCTACTGATATATTGCTTGGGGACCCTCACTGTTGGGTACTGACCAGGCCTTCGTCGAGAGCCTCCAAACACTTCTCCTTCGCCGTTTCATTAGGTGTAAGCAAACTATACCCCAACACATTATTTTGGCAGAGTTTGGAGCCCATCCTTTTAGATTGGAGACCATATTTGACTTGGTTTCTTTCTTGCGCCTCACTCGGGGCTTTGCAGACATTGCCAAGGGGCGGAACTGAAAATTTGGTCTAAGATTTACACAGCAGAAATTCTCCGTATGTATTTCTTCAATTAATTACATACTATATAGGAATATGTTTCCTATAAACAAAGAGAGTTACAAACAAATCAGCGTAATTGCGCGAGTTGTTACAAACAACTTCATAAACGCATAATGTTTGCACTAACAAATAATAATTTTCCTAACATTAGGTACCCGTACTTGGCATACTGTTCATCAGAGGCTATTGCTCTTTCAGACTCCCCACGCTAGGGTCGCGATTGGTATGCCGAGGTCTTCGAACCTTTGGGGGCAGTTGGTATTCAAATGGACCATCTTCCACCTTTTCGGTACTCCTTGGACGCATCGAGCCACCTTCCCCCTACTAAACAGGAAATGGACAAGATCATCAAAGAGGATATTTATAGGTAGTTCATTTGTACCATTTGGGTAAATCCTCAGGGGGGTTTACATCCCCAAGATGGCATTTTACGTTGAGCATTTCTTGAAGTTGAGTGGTGGTCTCATTATCCGTCCTTAGTACACCCTTCAACACTGGATGCATGCCCTTCGCATCCCCCTTGGCCAGTTCAGGGTTGGTTCTCATAGATTTTGTTGTGAGACAGATCACCACCTTGATCGTTCGGACAGGATTTGCCTGCTATGTAGTCTCCAGGAGACCGAGATGGAAACACACTTCATCTTTCAGTGGCCCATTTACTATGAGATCAGAGGGAGGTTCCATTGTTTATTTAGGAGGACCCAGGATCTTTTTGACTTCTTCAGGTTTGAGGATCATAGGTTCCTGGCTTTATACTTACAGGAGGCTTTGAAGCTTCGCGAGAACACTCTTTAGCCGTGTCCTAGATTGGACTCTACCCAGTGGATCACTTCCTTCTTCACAGTGCTACCTTCAGAGAGAGGTACTAAGCGCCCTTGTGAGACTGACCCCACTTCTTCCTCCAAATTGGTTCGGCGTAGGGAAACCATCCATGGTTCCTTGAGCCATCATACATACCCATACTAGGTCTGGCCTGAGGAGACATACTAGATCCACCAGGCATCAAAGGGATAGTAGTGTGTTTAGACGGCGACATAGTAGGTAGACTCTCTCTTTTGCTTGGAGAGATGAATCTATGATTCCTTGATGGGCTTTCCCCTTTTCCTCTCCTTGGTCGTCTTTCCCCCTTTCTTCCTCTCACTTGTATTTCCACCCCCATTCTGTGTGCGTGTGATTTCTCCTTTTGGTTGGCCACCTCTTTTGGCTTTTGTACTTGTCTTTCTCGGAAACTCTTTGGTTTTCCCACTTTGTATTGGTGCTCGCTGTTTTCTGCAGTCCCTTTAACCTACTTTTGTGGTCATTTGTTGGACACTAATATATTTATCGTATCTTATCTCATCTTATCTATCTAATACCATATCGAATTTATGCACAATAATATACTAAAAAAGACATCAATAAGAAAGAGGTATGAATGGGAGGTAAGGATGCAACTTTTTTATTATAAGTTGGATGTAGTATCTATACATCACCTCAAGAAGCTACATGTGTAACCATCCCTACTGAATCACTTTATTTAACTTTAATGACACCTCACGTGTATTAATCTAAACTAAATATTATAAACTTATTAAATTCTACTAAGTTTAAATGGATTTTAAATTACTTATACTTGCCCATCAATTAATCAAACTTCACAGTCAAGAGGATCCCCATACAAGAATCTTAGCCTTCTTTGTAGGGTTTTTCAAAAAAATGATCATTCCGTGCTTCCACTAATATGTAGCTGTCTACCACATTTATTTTTTCTTTGCAAAGAAAGATCTGCGGTACAAAATTGTTAATAGGTGTCAAAATTATAAGAAAATATATTCTTGTTAGGTTTTCCTTTTAAACCCTATTCACACCTTTTTCATTTATTGCTGTTGCTGCCTGGGTTCAATTTTTTTTGGTTGCCTTTCTTTTGTTTTAAATAGTGGATATAGTGGGTGTGGTCCTTAATAATAGAACTGGTGTTGTTAAGGGCATGATCATTAACAATATAACCCTTGTATGGGCAGTATGATCTCCCATCTCGAGGAGGGTTACGGACTTTCAAAAAGATGACAGCGAAATAGGGGTTTCTCCATTGAGTCATATATTCTTGCCAGCTTCCCCCACATTATTTTGTAATGGCGGTTACTTATTAGGCCTGTTTTGTGAATTTACTTTCAATGGTTAGTATCAACTTATAGGATTTCTTGCCATAGAACAGAAAATACAAGTACAACCATACAATGCTTTACTTCTATTATAATTGTTGTCAAATAGCACACAAACGAACTTCCTCTCCTGAGAAGGTGTGGGTACCAATTCTGGCCCATTACTTGTCTTGTTTTAGTGTTATTTTCCCTGTACTTGTCTTGTTCATGAGATTGGGATTCCCCTCGCCCCTCCTCTCCGGCCTCCTAATCAAAGACTTTGTTGTGGGTGTTTGTAATGTCCTTTTTAGGGCAGATCTGGAAAGTTTTGGATTTCCCTTGAAACCCTTATTATTCAAATACCTCAAATTCAACTAGCAAACTGAAAATTATCTTCAAACCCTAACATCAATATGATTTTTAGTTTTGTATGGCATCATGCATGCCAAAATAGCTGGAAATAACTATAGAAATCCTAAATTATTTTGTTCAAGAGCCGGAACAAACATAACACAAGAGAACACCGAAAAATGTGATTTTTGTATTTCTCAGACCAACTAGAATTAAAATATGATAACAACAAATATACTTTACCAACACGGCTGGAAATAATGATTCCACATCCAAACACAACCACAAAGGAGTGTAAACAACTCCAAAAATTATGAAGAAGCCAAATACAACTGAAATTTGGGTTGTTATGCCCTAGAAGTCCACAAACTCCTCCAAGATGCAAGTCGTCTAGGGTCTAAAAACTTCTACCAAAGCTCTAGCATCCCTTTTACCCTTTATGCCAACCAATGATCTTTTACCCTTTTTTTGCTAGCCAGTGATGATGCCCTAGCCCTTTCCGGGTTGTCCTTATGCACAAATATGACTTCTGAGTGAAGCCACCAACATATTTTTGAATCCACCGTTGTCCCATTGAGAAGACATCCATTTTTTTTCCAAACTCTTTCACTTGTTGTTATGCTATCATCTTGTTTCACCTTGTTGTTGCTTCTCATATATGTGAATATGTTGGACTGAATGACACTTATGCCTTTTCTTCTCTTTCTTCTCCCACCCTTCAGCTATTCGCTGGATGCCACTGCCCATCTACTACCCAACCAACATAATCTTCATAGGATAATCAGAGATGATATCTCCAGACAGTTCATCCAGCACACATGGATGAACCCCCCGGGGGGGTTGCGTCCAAAGATGTCACTCTATGCGGCACATTTTCTCGAGATCCGTGATGGGGTCATTTTCAGACCCATGTACATTTCCCGACATTGGTTGCAGGCCCTTCGTATCTCTCTGGGTTAGTTTCGAGTGGGCTCACATTGACTCCGTATTGAGACTGATCATCACTTAGACTGCTCGGAGCGGACTTACTTGCTTTGCTCTCCCAGGAGGTTGAAACCGAAGAACACTTTATTTTCAGATGTTCAGTTTACTATGAGATTCGTGGGCGATTCCATTTCCTGTTCCGCGAGCTTCCTTCACAATTTTCTTTAGATACTATGATCAGAGATGTCTTGCTCTCTACCTTCAGGAGACCATTAGGCTTCGAGACAGGCTCCTCCATCCTCCCCCCCGACGGATGGCTACTAGACTGATCACTTCCTTCTTCCCGTTGCTCTCCCCGATGAGGGGTGCTAAGCTGCATTTGGTCACGTGTCTGGACTCCCAGACCAGGTCCGTTAGGTCTCGCGACTCCGTTCCTTCCACTCGAGGCTCCCTATCTCAGGCAAGTCCCAGGGCCCCTCCGCATAGATAGGGATCCACCGGGGCTACTTTGAGGCACCGCCTTCCTCCCGGACGCCGGCTCCCCAGGCATTCCACAGTCTTTGCTTCTTGTCATCGACGCACTGCTAGTTACTCCAATCCGGCCTTGTGTGCTAGGTGATGTTGTTGGGGATGTTGCTCCTTCTTCCGCTCCCTCCCCACACAATCATCTCTCTCTTCTTCGTTTCTGGTCTCTTGGCCTTTGTTGTTTCCTTCTCCTCCTCTCCTCTCATTGTATTTAGGGTGACCTGTTTGGGTCCTCTTGCTGGGTTTGTTCGCTTTGTACTCTGCAGTCCCATTGACCTACTTTTGTGGTCATGTGTTGGACATTAATAACATTATCTTATCTTATCTCCATTCTTGGACTTGCACATAGAGCAAACACATTAAAGGAAACAAGAGCTCTCAACGTCACTTCTTCATGCCTCATAAACATGTTAACTAGCTCTCATCCATTGCTTGCATTTCCCCTCATAATTCCCACTGATATGATGAACTCTCAAAGGTCCATTCATGCTGCCCTAAGCATGGTTGTAGTTGTAGCATTGCCTTTTCTTGCTGACAAATAAAATTTTAGTGGAAATTCTTTTATAGCAACTGCAAACAATTCAATATTGATAGTAGGCTGTAAATTCTTCCAGCAAGTGATTGGACTCTTTCTTGACTATCATAAAAGTGTAAATGGGGCTGGATCTCTTGCAAACAATAGAAAAAATAATGGTACAGTAGTTGTCATACTGTAAATCTTTCGCAAAATTCAGCAATGACAATAATATAGGTGCTGGAATCAACCATATATATTGACTGAAAGTACTACAACAACCGCATTAAACTGAAAATTACTCGAAGTGTATGGTTGGAACTACTTGTATGGTTGCGTACAATGAAATGTCCCTCTTTCTCGAATAATGGCATTGAATACCTTGGCCCATTCTGTCTACCCGATGGCCAAATGGAGTGTGCAAGGGTGACTTAAGTCATAATAAATTTTTAGAAGTGCCTAAAAGAAAATAAAAGAAAAATATTAAAGCACTTATAATTATTTATTTGGCTTAATAAAGAAATGCACCTATAAACAATTGTTGTAATCTCTAGGTGAATGCATAGGGTCTAATATTATATTTGTATCCTCCCTAGGAGGATTGGTGACTTGTCTTGGGATAAATATATGGGCTGCCTAGAGGGAAATAGCTCAAAACTATTTTTGTATTCCCCTAGGTAAAAGTATGACTTGGATAGATGTGTGTTGTGGGACTTTAGTTTAGAGATAATCACCAATTGTGATTGGTGATTTTGGAGGTTCCTTTCGAGCTATTTCTCCTATTTAAGGGAGAGGTCGACTTGAAGAGAGATATCTCATTCTCATTTTATAAAATCCTGACTTTTGTCTAAGCTTTGAGCTTTGCAAATTACTCTAGAGGACGAAAATCCTCATAGAGAAGAAGAGAGATTTCCATACAGGGAATCTTATTGTACTTCAAAGGAACTTCAATTGTTGATATTGGGTTTTTGGGCAATAAAGTGACTAAAGAATTAGTGCAGCTGTGTCATTGCATTTTCTTTAGATGGAGCGACCTATGTGGAGGTTGATTGGTATTGCATATGTGATATTTAAGGTCTGAATGGTACTGTCCTCTGTTTATCAGTATTTCAAAGCTTTAAATAACCTACATTTAGTATTTTTGGAGCTGTCTAAGGTACCTTTTACAATGCTCTCAAGTCTGCAGATTTCTGGGTGCAGTTTCAGCTTATTTATATGCTCGAAATTCTTATTTTTACCATAGTTACCTAGGATGGGGGGACGGCGGGGTGGCAAAAAATTTCTAAATTTTGGGGACAGCTGATTAAAAAATATATAAATATTTAAAACATAAAGATATAGTGACTAAATTATATAAATAAGCTGAAATAAAACCATTTGAGATTTAAATAAGGTGAAACTTGAACTCATAAACATCAAATACATTCCTTAATACTAAAATATCAATATGTTAATGTCATAAATTGAAAATTCATAATATATATTTGAATTTTGAATTTGAGACAAGCTAAAATTTGAAATTTCAAATATATTATAAAATATAAAAGTAAAACCATTCTAAATTACGATTGATCAAGTGACAATAGCTGATATTCATATCATTATTCTCATAGCCAAATACACCAACAATTGTCTATTGTCAATATTACAAAAAAAGAGGACAACTACAAGTATCAAGCATCAAGCATCAGCCTAAAAATCAGAATCAGCATCTGAAGCAATATCCATGAACTCCTCCTCGCTGGAACTAGCATCCTCGTCCTCAAAGGTAAGCCCAATCAATCCCCGCTGCACAGTATTGTCCTCTTCAACCTGCCTCAGCTCCTCAGGATCTACATCCCACCGTAATGCTGGGGTGTGTTTGTACTCAGGTGTCTTGTGATCTATAAGACACAAAGCAATGTGTACAACTACAAGCTTCTCCGCTCTCACAGAGGTAAGCCTATTCCTCTTAACAAAGTGTATCCAACCATATGTAGACCAGTTCCTCTCAGAGGTAGAGGAGCTAGAAACTTGGGAAAGGAGGCGAATGGCAAGTGGTCGCAGCAGTCCTGGAAGTCCATACCGTCGCCACCAACTCACTGGCTTCTCCTGTGCTATTGTTACCCTGTCTGCCTTTGCTGATGTTTTGTACCCATCAAGTTCAGTGAAGTCGAGCCACTCCATTATGATCTGTGAAGCCTTTTGTGGAGTGTACATTTTTTTAAAGGCCTTCATAAGGCCCTTCTTCACCTCATCATTATCCAATGGGATAACTCTGTCTGGCCTTTCCACATACCATTTGGGATTCAGTGCATAAGCAACCATATGAAGAGGAGTGTTCAACTTCTCCCATCTCTGCTAAATAATGGGTTGTATATGTTCATTATAGAACTCCAAAGTGGAGTCCCTCACCCAAATAACTGCCTTCATTTGCCCAAGCATGCTGTCAATGCACTCGTAGATCTCACCAAGATTGGGGCTGTTAGAATCCCCATATTTGATGATACTAAAAATTGGAGCTATGATTGATATGATGTATTTCATATCAACCCAAAATGTTTCTCGCAACACCACTTTCTTCACTCTTTTCCCTTGATCTGTCTTGGACTCACGCCACCTAGTCCAATCCTGTGTCATAATCATAATTTGCAAGGGCTCCTGCAAACTTAGACTATCCTCTCCAACAAAATAAAATAGGATGCAAAGTGAGTGTCAACTGGTTTCAAAAATTCCTTCTTCAAATTTTTTTGAAAAAGTGTCAATGATATGTGGTAATTACATATGAACTTTTGCACATCTCTGGCCTCAGTCACTATCTGGTTAACCCACTTAATCTTCTCTTATGTCTTTCAGTGCATTGTTCATGGCATACACACAACATGGAGTCCAATAAATATGCCTATATTCCCGCTCCACTAGCTTGCCTGTTGCTTCTACACACATAAGCTGCATCTTTGACAACCCTGTACAACGTTTGAAGGTCCAACCTCCTCAATGGCATCCTTTAAAATCTAATACTGAAACTCGACATCTTTCCTACTTCCCAGAATAATCAATTGCTCTCAAGAAGTACAGTCCATCTTTACAAGAGGACAATGATACTGATGAAGAGGATGGTGTCTAATATCCATCCACCCATCCATGTGACAACCATGTCACTGTTAGGAAATAAGAGATAAAATATGCGGAATAATCCCTCATAGAATCGCAGTAGTAGAGAGTAATATGCAGAAAATATTAAAGATCGTCAAATAAAAGTGCAGAATAAATATACACAGGACACAAAAAAAACAGTATTTAATGTGGTTCACCTGCAATTTGGGCTACGTCCAGCCATAGAATCACTTGCTCAGATTTTATTAGGAGAGTCGAGCGGCACTCTCTCAATACAATACTCAGATCTGTTATGAGCTATGCTCAACAAACTCTACATATTTCACACCTGAATTCAAAACATCATCTGCAATGTTTTTCATACTTCTATGCATATGCATAAAACCATATAAATAAACAAACTGCTTAAATAGTTTTACAAACCGTGGGTATCAAAACCGTGGGCAAAAACCGTCCCATAAACCTATGGGTCAAAATCCTGCCCATATGAGAAAATCACGTTTCCCGATATATCGGGCACGTTTTAAGGCCAAAACTAAAATCGGACACTGCGCCCCTAAACCCCTGCTACTATGTTTGGCGGGGCTCATGCCCCGCCCCAAACTCTGGCGAGGATACATGAAAAGCCGTACAATACTCTTAGTGTACAGTCTTTAAACACTTTCACACATGAAAACAAGCTCCACAACCTAACAGTGACCTTCATCTCCATCTCAGCTCAATCTGATCTAAGCTTGACATAAGGCCCTATCCAAAATTGTTGACCTGAGTTTTGTGTCCTCTAGGAGGCACATAACTTGTACCTGCTTTTGCAACCTTAGCCATAGCCTGCCCTTGTAATAAGGAGAGCGAGCGACATTAAATGGAATCCTAACAGCATAGAAAAAAATTTCAATAGCATCATCTGCTCTCTTCTCTTGCCTTTGAATCAAACATGTCAACTACTAAATTTGGGGCTGCCCCCACGGCCTTTCTCTTCCCTCTGCTTTCCACTTCTGACACTCCAAAACTAGAACCAACCAGAGTATTACCATGTTTGCCATCCTATGAGTGCTCAATGGAGTATTAGTCATAGAACCACGAACTTCTAGCACTTCATCTGTGGTATTTCCATTGAAGATTCTTACTATCTCAACTCTCTGCTCCAGTGAAAGGCCCTTACAAGTGCTAACCCCCCCTTCCTGTAAGACGCAACAAGTGTGCATTGGTCCTAATGATACTGTCATGCCAAATCAGTGCACATATGTTGCACTTCCATATTTTGTTCAGCCCTCCAGACTTGGGGTTATCAATTATTTGGGCAAATTGTTGCAATGGCTTCTTCTTATCAAATGGTCCAATGGCAAATTTGGACAACATTTGAGAGGGGCAATTGGTAGCACTACCAGACATTGAAGATTCTCACCATCTCATCTCTCTGCTCTAGTGAAAGTCCCTTACAAGTGCCAACCCCCCTTCTTGTAAGATGCAACAAGTGTGCATTGGTCCTAGTGATATTGCCATGCCAAGTCAGTGCACATATGTTGCACTTCCATACTTTGCTCCCCCCCTCCAGAACTTGGGGTTATCAATTATTTGGGCAAATTGTTGCAATGGCTTCTTCTTATCAAATGGTCCAAATGGCAAATTTGGACAACATTTGAGAGTGGCAATTGGTAGCACTACCAACTTAACTACCAGTTGCCATTGCCACTGAACATTTTGTGTCCCTTCTTCACTCTCCCCCACTGTGGCATCACCAACTCTCTTCAATGGCCATCTATCTCAACTTCTCGTTCAAACCTCTCCTGCTCTGATTCATGCTCTGATTCATACTCATACTCATACTCATACTCAGAATAGCTCATGGTGATGATTGCTGCAATGAATTAAAAACAACCATAACTATATGATTGATTGAAATTGATTATGTAATGATTCATGAATTATTTTTTTTTTAAAACGTAGCCAATATGTATTTTTTAAATCGTACAAACTATATGCGTGATTATATTGTGAATGTACACGCAAATGTTAAAAAAATAAAACCACCACTAAAAAATGCAAAATATAATATACATTTTAAACTAGAAATAAAATGTAATTAAAAAAAACGTAACCATTTAAATTTTAAATTTTACAAACCAAACCCTATGTAAGATGCATTTTTTAAAATCCCACAAACTATATGAATGATTGCATTATGAATGTAGATGCAAATGCTAAAAAAAACAACCCTAAAAAATGCAAAATTTAATATAAATTTTAATATATATAACCATTTACATTGTAGTTTGTATAACCAAACCCTATGCAATATGCTTTTTTAAAATCCTACGAACTATATGCATGATTACATTGTGAATGTAGATGCAAATGCTAAAAAACAGCGCTGACTTTATATAAAAGTCACTTTTATTTTTAATAATAAACATAAGTTGCCTTATAATATAACATAAAGTTACATTTGGCCGACTTAGTTAAATCATTAATTTTACTTTAAGTATTTAAAAATATTTTTTATTTTAAAAATAATATTATTATTAAGTTGCCCAAAGATTAGAAATGACCAAACCGAACTTAAATAATATTATTAATCATTTTTAATTTAGAAAAGGGAACATTACAGTGTTGGATATTACTGACAATGCACCCATATATGACAATAAATCATTCAAGTTCATGCAGAATTTTTTTTATGTACAATTTTGTGGTAAAACAATTAAATCTCATAGACCATAAGATTTCAAGGAAATCCTTTTGCTAAGATGATTTAAAATGCAATTTTGGACAATGGGCCAAATTTTCGCTTGAACCCACCTGCCAATTTAGAAGTCACACAATTAGTTTTGGTTTCTTGGGTGGACTTAGCAAATATTTTTTGATTTTTCCAATGTTTATAATTTAGAGTTTTAAAATAATGGATGTAAAACCTGTAAAAAAACAAAGCCCTATTTTTTAATAAAATTATATGGGCAATAGTTTAATTATGCTGAACGCTTCTCTGGTGTAATCTTCAGATTCCATATCTTCTTCTGATCCCATGCCATGCTAGCATCTTGTCTTTGCCCGTGCACCATTTAAGGGGCATTCTTTCATCAGCATGCTGTCTCCTTGCTGATCTTGTGGGGTGTGCCTTTCACCTCAGGCACAGGAAAATTAAAGTGAATTTAATTGTTGCGACATATATTCAGTATTCTCTTGGCTTTAAAGCTCACATGGCAGCCTCGAACCAACTTGTTTGGCTGGGCCCCTCCTTTAGAAAACAAATGTAATTTTTTTTTTTAATGTGGGATGTCTCCTGTTCAATTATTCAAGTGCCTCAAGCTTTGCTGCAATGCCTCTGATAGCATAGGCGCTCTCCTCTAACATGTCCTACAGCCATGTACTATTCTTTTGTCGCACACCTCAGGCAGTACGCCAATGATGCTCCATAAATTTATGCTGTTCAATGATCACATGCATTCAAACTTATTTGTAGTTTGCAGACCTGTCATTCTTCTGTGAGATCTCTTTCCAGTAAATTGCCTTTTCTATTAACGTGAATATATATATATATATATATATATATATATATATATATATATATATAATGTCTCCTATGTGTTGGCTGTTCCTCCAACATGTTCCACAGTCATGCACTACTCTTTTTCTCATGCTTCAGGCAGTACCTCAATGATGCGCCATAAACTTATGCTGTTCAATTCCCACATGCCTTCAAACTTATTTGTTGTTTACACTGTACAGACGTGTCATGCTTTTGTGAGATCTCTTTCCAGCATTAAATTGCCTTTTCTATTATTGTAAATATATATAAAGTCTCCTATGTGTTGGCTGTGCGCCAATCCCTAATGCTTGCTGAAGCTTTTACATGCCATGGACAGTAAAATCTTTATCATGCTTCATGGTATCTTCTACAGACCTTGTGCCCCCCTTTATATACTGCAGATACTGCAACCACACCTCTCTACACTCTAATCAAATAGAAAACACATTAGTAACAATTAATCCAAAACAGTTTATCAAGAATGACTATCATTGCTAGGGGCGACCAGATAGTTGGAGCTGCCCCTTGGCACTCAAAAAAGCATCTTTCACTCTCAAGCTTTTGGCTCTCCTCTCACAGGATTCGTACTTGCTCTAACTTGCTTTGATACCAATCTGAGATTTGGTCAGAGTATAAACTATGCACAAATTAAATACTTGACACAATAACACACAATACACACGACTTTTTAATAGATTGATATTTCTTTAAATACATAAACAGTTTCCTAAATTTTAGGAAATTTCCTCTATTGTATCCAACTATTTATCCACCAAAGTCCATCTCCATTCTAACCTGCGTAGCAATCTCCCGAGAATAGATTCACTCCCAGAGTCCCAACAATCAACCTATAGTACAATCTATACTATATGTGGCTTAAAACTAAATTCCCAACTATCCCTTTCTTTCTCTGATCACAATGTGACTTATATTTGTACCTCAAGGTCCCTCCTTATTAATAAGGGTAGAGTTATTCAATATTCTATGTTTTGACTCCTCCCTCCGATCCTATCATTGAATTTCTTTGTTGATCCTCCCTCCAATCCTATCATTGGATTTTCTTTGTTGATGCTTACCAATTGCATTCTCTTCTTTTGATTCTCTATCTCAAACAATATATACATATGCTTTGAGGATAAATAATTTTTAGAAGTGAAATGGTTTAAGATAAATGGTCTATCCTGTCAATCCAAAGTAATATATCTATAAAGTTCCATTCTTTCAGCAAAACCTGTAGGTTAGAAGTCCATAAAACAATGGGTTCCACCATACAACGCAGCCATAATAAATAATATTTATATAGACACTTTATATTTATAGAATCAAATCTAAAGTATAAGAAAGGTCATATGCAATTGGGCCTATCTGCTAGTTAAGGGCACTCGTAACCCTTTAAGCTATCATTTATGCATACGATGTCATAGTCACCTTTTACTCACAAATCCATTCGGTATTGTTATATGACTTGTAGTGGTCGGGCATGACACCTGTTGGGCAACCATGCACATGTGTGTATATAAGCACATCATAGGTTATACCCAACATAATGTGGGCATCACATATTATTGTCATCTCAGAATCAAATTTATCAATAAATATTGTATTTATTAATTATCTTATACATCTTCAACCAATAATATCATATCATAAATTGTAACATCTTTTACTGGGAGCATGAGACATTCTTATATCACAAATCACAGCATTTCAATTGGAGAAGAAGGCATAGTCAATAGACTGGATAGGTTAGCCTTCCTTCCAAGGGTTTTATCTGTCAAAGTTAGTACAAAATCAAAACATCACTCATATAATTCCACATAATTTTGAACTTGGCATGTACACAATCTGTGTAATTTTCTGCATATCATCTTTCTAGAGGCAGGGTGACTTCTTTTTGGGGTTTGTATTGGTTGTGCTTTTCAAATAAACTATAAACATATTGCTCATTTCTGTGATGTCACTGTCCAGATCTTCAGAAGGCCATAAACCATTCATTATCCTAGAAAATATTGCATTATTGTGAATACTTCTTGGTGTGTTATCTATTTCTAATTTGGGCGTTTTGGAGTATAATCCAAGTTTTTTTTTTGAGGTCGATCAACCACATATACTATCTTTGCGCTGGATCATTGAAGATATAGAGATCTCGTGCAAATTGACATTAAACAATTTTAATATACTCTTTGCAGGTCATAATCCAGTATTTCCTCGTGTTAATGTATGGGATCCATATAAGCGGCTTGGAGTTAGTAGGGATGCTTCTGAGGAGGAAATTCTGGAAGCTCGAAATTTTCTTCTGGAGCAATATGCTGGAGACGAGAGGAGTTTTGAGTCAATAGAAGCTGCTTTTGAAAAAATAATAATGACAAGCTTCAGGGAGAGGAAAAAATCTAAAATCAACTTAAAAAGTAAGTTGAAGAAAAAGGTAGATGAATCACCTCCTTGGGTAAGGAGCATAGTCGATACGGTAGAGATCCCTGACAAAAAGACCATCCAGAATAGAGCTGCGCTCTTTTTCATTATTGCAATATGGAGTGTATTCAGATCTTTTGAAGGGGGACCTGTATTCCAGGTTTGTTTATTTAACTCTTGCTGGTTTATCTTGCCAAAGTTAGATGATATACATAAACTCCAAAGGTATTTTTGCTGGTTAATATTCTTCATATTTTCCTTTCTAATAAATAACATAAAGAAAAGATGCCAAGCATTGCAAACTTATGGTATTTGATAATTTTTTTAAATGACTTGAAGTTGTATGTACATTAATAATTGCATTCTGGTACAAGATTCAAGTTTCTTGAGTACCAGATCATTGAGCACTGTTTGTAATAGATGATTATTGTTTATTTTTCCAGAACATTTTATTGTGTAATGCTAAGCATGCATAGATGTTTCCAAATCTCAATATTAAATACCTGCCCTTGTGCTCAAACTTGCAATACATAGGTTTGTAAAAGTAGCAAACAACGTACTCATAGCTCATAAGAATCTTCTCTGGTTCAATGGGAATAGGCGTGAGTTTTGAATAGAATTTGTGGATTATTTTTGTTGTTTATATTGAATGCCACAACACATACTAGGCCTAATTGTTCTGGAGTGCCTTCTCATGCTCAACGCCACTGTATTGGAAAGGGTGTATGGTTGAGATACTATAATAATCCCCATGCACCAATGTCATCATGCACAATGTCACCGTAGTCGAAAGTCTTTTAGATTCTAGAAGAATTTTATAAAAAAAGGCTTGGCAAACATATTTTGCGAAAGTTATCTTGTACACCAGAAAGCTAAAACAGTTTGTGTTTGTTGCTGCAGTTGTCCATTTTAATGGCCTTGCAGAAGTAATCCTTTGTTATCTACATACCATGGTTCATTGATGATGATTTCAATGGAGAAATGAAAGATTGTATTAATATTCTAGTCAAAACCCACAGAAACACTAGACGAAGATGATTACCTGGACTGTTTCTTATTTGAGAAGTAAATCTAATCGTGTGTCATGAATTGATGGACTGTTCTGCATCACTTCCTGGTGAACAATTTTTGTTCATCATGTTGAATATATATAATGAACCATACGGTTCTCGACGGTTAAGGAGTTGTAACTAATAACCAATTGTAACTACCCCTCCTAGAATGAATACGCTTTACCTGTTATCATTTGAGCAGTGCAGTTTTTGCCTTCTCGTTTTTCTCTTTGCTTCTCCTCATACTAACAGTGGTATCAGAGCGCCCAAAGTTGCAGTTCAAGGAAGCCTCCAAGAGGCATGAACTGGAGCAGGGCACAAAAATTGTGGGAAAAGTTGACGTGGAACAATCGTGACAAGGGAAAACGATGACGTGGAACAATCGTGAGGGCACGATTCTTGTTTCATTCTTGTAATACTTGGGACAGAGTTGTATCATTTCTTTTCCAGTTCGCAAGGGTAAAATACGTGGGTTCTTGTTCACGAGGGCAAAATACATGGCAAAAGAAGGTCGTGAGGGCAGAGAAGACAGTTAGACCTCCATTCGCGAGGGAAAATATCTCAGACATCCATCTGCCGCGAGACAGTCACAAATCTAGTTCAAAGGCAGCAGTTCGAGTTCGTAGAGTCCAGTTCTTCTTTTTAGAAAGTCGTTGAATAAATACTCTTTTCAAATAAGGTATTCACCTTGTGACTTGCATTGGAATAATCAATTTCATATTATTTTATTATTTCCATTACTTTGGAATAATAAAATGTCAAATATATCAAACTTAATTCTGTCGGACTCGCAAAAATTAATGGGCACAAATTTCAATGTATGGAATCATAAGATTCAGACCCTTGCAAAATTTCGTGATTGTGATAAAATAATCACGGGTAGTGAAGGTCAACCAACGCCGAACTTCGTGGATTATGACAAACGTCATAAGGAAACGAGGGCAAAATACACGGGAGAAGAAGGTTGTGAAGGCAGAGAAGACAATCAAACCTCCATTCGCAAGGGCAAATATCTCAGACATCCATTCGCTGTGAGACAGTCACAAATCTAGTTCGAAGGCAACAATTCGAGTTCTTTTTAGAAAGTCCCTGGATTAGTACTCTTTTCAACAAAGGTATTCACCTTGTGCCTTGCATTGGAATAATCAATTTCATATTATTTTATTGGTGTGAGCAACATATTATTTTATTATTTCCGTTACTTTGGAATAATAAAATTGCAAATATTTCAAACCTAATTCTGTCGGACGCGCAAAAATTTACAGGCACAAATTTCAATGTATGGAGCCATAAGATTCTGACCCTCCCTTGTAGAATTTCGTCATTTTGATAAAATAATCACGGGTAGTGAAGGTCGACCAATGACGAACTTCGCGTATTATGACAAATGTCATAAGGCTTTTACTTCTCAAGTTGTCGGTGTCGGATGATATGATACTGAAAGTGCAGAATGCCACTGTGGTAAGCACGTTGTGGATAAGTCTGAAAGACATATCAAACATGACAAAAAGGATGGGTTTATACTTGAAGAATACATTGTTTGCTTTGAAGCTACAAGAAGGTGGATCGCTATCTGAGCACCTACCTCGGATGAAAGACATCTGAGACCAGTTATATTCCATAAACAAAAAGGTGGATGATGATAATATGGTGGCTTTCGTTCTATAAGTAGTTTGCCTTCTTCATATGAGTCATTTGTGGAGGCACTTCATTTAATGGTTGAGAGTCAAACTCTTACACTTGACAAGGTGAGTTCCTACCTGTTCAAAAGGAACGAAGACAGACATGGGCTCACGAGTCCAGTTCTGGACAATTTGATTGCACTTTTGTTGCTCAGTCCAAAGGAAAGTGGAAATGACAGGCTGAGACACCCCCTTCCTCTCCTAAACATCAAGTGAAATGTTACTATTGTCACGATCTTGGTCATGTGAAGGACTGTCATAAATGACTCAATGCCTTGAAGAATCAGAAGGGCATGCACATGTGGCTACAGTCGAACATGAGTCAGAAGATGAGTATGCTCTCATGGCATCTTGCACGGTTAATGACAACCCTACTTGATGTTGGTTCTTTGATTCCCAAGCATCACGACATTTCACATGTCAAAAAGATTGGTATGTCAATTTTCATTCATGATCTTCTGATTCAGTTACTTTAGGGGATGGAAGATCACATGCTGTAGAAGGCATTGGGGATGTTCGTATTATGTTAAATAATAATACCAAATTGCTTGTCGAAAATGTTAGATATGTACCTAAAATGAATAAGAATTTATTATCTATCAATTAACTAATTGATAATCCTAATATCTCTGTAAACTTTTCTGGTAAACAATGTATTGTGTCTGACATTAAGCAAAATAAGGTTGTTGCCCTGGGAATTGGGCATTAAGCAAAATAGACTTGTTGAACTTGCCACGATCAACTTGCATGCCTTAGTTTTGGAAGGCAATACCAGTGTTTTATGAAAGATATGGGCATCTCAACCTTCAGTATCTAGCTTGCCTCCACAGAGCCAACATGGTTGTTGGTTTGCCTCCTATCCAAGAAAAACACGATATGTGTGCTGGTTGTTTTGTAGGAAAACAAAAGGGGAAGTCTTTTCCCATTGAAGGTGCTTGGCGTGTAAAGCGGCTCTTGGATCTTGTGCTTGTAGATCTATGTGAGCCATCGTGGAAGATTCCCATAGTCCTTGGTGCACGTTATTTTCTCTTGTTGGTGGATGATCATTCCTAGAAAATGTGGGTCTATTTTTTGAAAAAGAAGTCTGATTGCTTTGCTTATTTTGTCAAGTTCAAGGCCTTAGTGGAGAATCAAACTAGCTGGCAGATCAAGACTTTAAGATTTGATAATGGGGGCGAGTTCACCTCTAAACAATTTGCAGATTTCTGCAATAAAGAAGGGATTCAAAGCCAATTGACGACCCCTTATACCCCACACCAGAATGGGGTGGTAGAATGGCAGAACAAAACCAGCATGGAGATGGCAAGGTGTATGATGCACGGTTGAGGAGTGCCATATAAGTACTGGGGAGAAGCTGTTAGCACAAATGTATATATTCTCAGTCGGAGTCCTTGCAAAGCTTTGCAGGATATCATACTGGAAGAGTCTTGGTACACAATCAAACCAGAGGGATCAACATTTCGTGTTTTTGGTATAGCCGCTTATACTTTGGTTCCTGTAAGTAAGAGGAGTATGTAATTTCCCTTTTTGGGGTATTAAATGAATTTTCCAGAATTCTGGAAAAATAATTGCAGCAGTCTGCAACTAATTACAGTGGAGGAATTTTATAGAAATAAGTGCCCAAAGTCTTCAACAAATATCTGAAAACACTTAGCAACAATTATCAAACACTTTGAAATGATTTTAAGTCAAATTGAACTGAATTTAGGCAAAATCGATCTGCTGTTATTTAATTGTGAATTCTGAAAATCACAGCCACTTGAAAATGGTTTGATTTATATGAATTAATGTCCCGTTTTGCGTGCAAACTCAGATTTGATCCTTAGAATGTATGGCGACTTGGTTTAGACCTATGTCACAAGGTTTGGCGAATTTTATTGAAAAAGTTCGAATTTTGCCGAACTTTATTCTCGTCGAACATGTACTCGAACTTTATCCATTACTTTTACATGGGGAGTTTTTTACGCGATTTTGCATATATATATATATACATACACCGACTGAAAGTAGTGGATATAAAGCTCTCTCCACTCTGTCCTAATGACATATTTATGCATTTTTTCAAAAAATAAAAAATCATAGAAAAAAATTGTTCGAACTTAATGATGTTTTTTTTCCTCGAACTTTATCCCTTGGCGAACTTGAACCGAACTTTATCCTCGTCGAACATGAACACGAACTCGAACATTGTGACTTAGGTTTAGACAATTAATTAGGAGTTATTTGCTCACCAACAATTAAATATCTCAGTTATGCAAGTCGAACTTCTGAAAATGCACAGTATAAATCAAATTTGTAGAATAACTTATATGTAATAATATTCAATGAATCACAAATGTTTTAAGTCACAAGCAAGAGATTTTCGTCCCTTGCATGAGACCTCCAAAGGGGTTTTTGTCCCATTAGGCTGAATGTGAGAGTATTCTCTTAAAATCAAATGATTACAAAAACAAGTCCATGATCAAATGGGTGTCCCACACCCTTATTTATTCTTCCTCAAACGTGGTGTCCTTTCCCAAACATAACCGCCCCTTTTAATAATTTTAAAAAAATTATGTTTATGCCGACCCATGTTTTTTTCTCTAGGATGTTTTAATTCTTTTATTAAATAATAAAAGACAGTTGGTATTTCCTTCATAATTTCTTCAACTCTTCCAAGGATAGAAATAGCTGAAAATCCCATAATTAACTTCAAAGGGGGAAAAAGGGACATTACAGAGTAAGCTATATTCCAAATGTTCTAGATATTTTTTGCTGGTTATAGTGATCAATCTAAAGCCTATATATTGATTGATGCTTCCACTAATAAGACCATTGTTAGTCGGGATGTTGATGTAAAAGAAACAAAGTCTTTCTTTGGTTGTAATCAGCAAGGGGATCAACAAGGGGGCAGCGGTTAGCAAGGGGTCATGACAGAGTTTGGTAGTCTTTCCTTGCCTGATCACAAGTTTGGTTCTTCTCATACTCCTCCACAGACTCCAGGACAGTTTGTGCAATCTCCCACTGAGATTTTTGAGTCTTTAGGAAATCAAATTATGTTGGTTTCTCCTCCAGAACTTCTGTTGGTTTCTCTTGCAGAAGCACCACAACCAGCTACCACATCCTCAGTTCAACGGCGGCCTAAGTGGTTTTACTCCACTTTTCAGAATTTGAGGAAGGAAGAATTGTCTCCACTCTTAGATGGAAGGTCTCAATGAATTGGTAAGAAAATTGATTATTCCGAGCATGCTTAGCTTGCTCTTGCTTCCGATCTTCTTAATATTCACGAGCCACATAAATACTTTGAAGCACGAGGTATACCAGAATGGGAAACTGCCATGCAACTAGAGTATGATGCCTTGATTAAAAATAATGCCTGGAAATTGGTGCCATTGCCTCCAGGGAAACATCCCATTGGCTGTACAAAATCAAATGTAAAGCAGACGATATTTTGGATAAGTACAAGGCTCGGCTCATTGCGAAAGGTTTTTTGCAAGAGGGGATAGATTATGAGGAGACATTAGCTCCTACTGCGAAGAAGGTCACTTTTCGGCTTCTTCTTTCTTTTGCATCTCAGTTTGGTTGGAAAGTATATCAGATGGATGTCAAAAGTGCTTTCTTGAATGGGGATTTGGAGGAAGAAGTGTATATGAAATAGCCTGAGGGTTTTCGGGCTTGTGGTCGTGAGCATTTGGTATGCAGATTGATTAAGTCTTTGTATGGACTTAAGCGGGCTCCTCAAGCTTGGTACATCAAAATAGATAAACATCTTAGAGATTCAGGCTTCACATGGAGTCATTCTGATCCGAATCTTTATGTCAAAAGCAATGATAATGATATTGTGATTCTTATTGTTTATGTTGATGACCTTGCCATCACAGGCAATGGAGATGCTGCGATTCAAAAGGTAAAATTAGATTTACGTGTTGCTTTTGACATGACTAATTTAGGCGTCCTTCACTATTGTCTTGGTGTAGAATTTTGGCAACATAATCACTTGATTTTCATTTCTCAAGTTAAGTATGCCACGAATCTGCTACAGAAATTTCAGATGTATGATTGTAATTCTTCTTCTACGCCTATGGAGGTTGGACATTTAATATAATTATCTTATCTTATCTTATCTCAACTCATGATGATTCACCACCGGTCGATTAATCATTATATAGACAGTTGGTGGGTAGCTTGATCTATCTAACAACTACACGACCAAACCTTTGTTTTGTTGTCAGCTATCTCTCTCGGTTTTTATCTAAACCAAAACTCATTCACTGGAGAGTAACAAAACGAGTTCTAAGATATGTCAAAGGAACTCTTGACTTTGACATTCTATATCAGGGAGTTGCAGATTTTAGATTGATTGGCTATACCGATTCTAATTGGGGAGGATCTGTAGATACTCGCCGAGCTACCATGGGATATATCTTCTCTTTTGGTTCAGGAGTTGTTTCTTGGCAGAGTAAACTTCAGCCTACGGTTGCCATCTCTTCTATTGAAGCAGAATACAAGGCTGTTGGTAGTACTAGTTGCGAAGCAATATGGTTTCGTCAGATTCCGACTGATTTTTAGTTTCCCCAGGCTACTGCTACACCTCTTTCACTCTTTTGTGATAATCAAGGTGTTCGAAAAATGTTGAAGAATCCTGTCTATCATGTTGACACTAAACCTTTTGAGATTCATCATCACTATATTCGCCAATTGGTTGATTCTGGTGAGATCTCTCTTCCTTTTTGTCCTTCTTCAGATCAGCTTGCTGATGTAATGATTAAGCCTCTTGGTCCTTTATTGGTTGTCATGTTTAGAGATAAAATCATAAATCTGGTGTTGTTTCAAGGTTAGTCATTAAGAGGGGGTGTTGAATATATATAATGAACCATACGGTTCTGGACAGTTAAGGAGTTGTAACTAATAACCAATTGTTAGTACCCCTCCAAGAATAAATACACTCTGCCTGTTATCATTTGAGCAGTGCAGTTTTTGCCTTCTCGTTTTTCTCTTTACTTCTCCTCATACTAACACATCATGCTTTGTTTTGCCATATCATTGTCTTAAATATTGTTTGCAAGGTTGATATTTGTGCCATTCATAGGGTTCCATTGCAACTTCTATCATATCATGTTTCCGGTAATCTTTGGGCCCTTATTTGACTTTATGATTTCCATAGGTGGATGCACCATACACAGATTTAAGAGGAAGTTGATACTTTAACAGCTTCCTTTGTTGTAAGCTAGCCTGCTGGGAAGAGGGAAAAACAGTTATTTGAGTAAGAAGTTGCAGAAAGATTTGTTCTGCTATCGAAGATATTGGAAGGTGAAATTTTGCTATATTTTGGAGGTTTTGGGTGTAAGTGAATGTGCTGCCAGGGTCAATCAGGAGAAGTGGGAAGGACTCTTAGTGGATTTAAATTTTAAAGTGGATTGAGAATAGCTGGTGCATATGTGGGGGTTGGCAAACACTGCTAAAAACTAAAAATGTGTTTGGTTGTTTTATGCAGGAGAGTCAGCTAGTGGCGATTCTTGAAATGCATGAAATGATGATTAAAACAGAGCAATTAGCTGGAATCTATGGGCCCTTATTTGACTTTGTCTCTCTCTCTCTCTCTCTCTCTCACGTTATCACATTGCTGGTAATCTATGGGTGCTTATTTGACTGTGCTTCCCATAGGCAGGTACACCGTACAGAGATTTAGGAGTAATCTGATGATTCAACAGCTTCCTTTCTATTAGCTAGTCTGCTAGGAAGAGGGAAATACAGTTAATTGATTAAGAGGTTGCACAAAGTTTTGTTTTTGTACAAAGATATAGGAAAATGAGTTTTGATATATTTTTGAGGTTTTGGGTGTAAATGAACATGCTGCCAGGGTCAATCAGGAGCAGGAAGGACCAATAATGAGGATTAAAAATGGATCGCAAATACCTGGTGCACCGGGGAGTTGGAAAACACAGCTAAAAACTAAAAATGCATCTGGTTTGTTTTATGCAGAAGCATCAGTTCACGGCGACTCTTGAAATGCACCAACTGGTGATTAAAACAGAGATCAGTTAGCTGGAATTCTTTTTGCATATCCTGGTGTCTGCGTCGTGCATTTTCTAATAATAACAAGGTCTTTTTACCAGAGATTTATATGCATAGAGAAACCTATGGAACTGGCTACTCTGCTAGAAAATGTTTTCTCTTCATTGCAAAACTGCTACCTATGTGTGGAATGTTTAGTATTTTTAGCTAATGCAGATCTGTAAATCTTCAATGTCCGAATTCAAGCTAATGCTGTGGAGTCTGCGCTTCGTAGTTTTGAGTTGATACAGATCTCTAATCATTCAACATCCGAGTTCAAGCTGATGCTGTGGATTCTGTGCTTTATAGCTTCATTGGAAGCATTTTATTTTCCCAGTATAATGTTCAAATCTTCAACCCACGGCAAGTCCATTTGGTGGTATTCTGTTTTCAACAGGTCACTGTCATTCTCTGGGTTACGTAAGGCTATGTTCCTTGTCAGTCATGTTCATGTAAACATTTTAAGGATTGATAGGCAGGCAGGCAATATCACCTCTTTCTTTGTCCATCTGGATGAGAATGGTGAATGGAATTCAGGATTTGGCCTGAACTGTTCGGCAGATTCCCATGTGTTACGCACCCGTTCGCCACTTTGTTCTCAACTGTTCGACTCATCTATCTACGCCTGGCCTTCCAATCCCATCTTTGTAGTTAGTAGGTTCCAGACCTATGAGAGAAGGGTAAAACCTATTATTCTTGTTATATGCAACTGTTTTAATTTGTTGGCTCCAAGATATAAACATTTTAAAGATGACTTTCAGCCCCCAAGAGCCCATTCCCAGTTCAGGAAGTATATCTTGTATGCTTCCCTTTGGATTATTTGA